>JAPSES010000081.1:14044699-14057417 GCA_029822895.1 Maxillicosta whitleyi | reverse complement strand
AAAAAAAAAAAAAAAAGATGAATTTATCCAAAATTTGGTGCTGACAAGATAAGACAAAATTCTATATTTAGCACAGATTTAGCCAGGCCATGCACTGTTTTTTTCTTTTTCTTTCCGTTTTTTTTTTTTTTTTAATTGGCCATTCCAATCGCGGCTACACCTCTCCTATTGATTTTCAACAGTATCGCTTAAAACAATACTAATGTTCACTTTTATACAGACGACGCTGTCATTTACAACCTCAATTCCAAGGTGCTTTTAATGTTGTTCAATCAATATTTTATGTTTTAAAACTAGTTTTTAATTAATCCAAAACAAAGCTTATAATATTTCTTAAAAGCTGAGTCAAAGCTACTGGACCTTCCATTAATCAACACGTCTCACTGCCATCAAACTGATGGAGTGTGTGTGTACAGACGTCTCATTATTTTAATAGATGACTCACTGTCTTTCACATTCAGCACCTTTTTGTTGTCTTGGCTCCAGTTAAAGAGGTTTTTAATTTCAACGAGTCTTGCTTGGTTTAAAAAAAAGGTTAATAAATAAATAAATATAAGAGAGTCATAAGAGGTGAGAGATGCTTTGGTAAAAGAGGCCAGAGGCTGTGATGTGGGAACAGGACCAGGCTCCAGGGCCCAAGGCAGGGCCACGGTGGTCCCAGGGTGGAGCCATATGTGGTCCTAAATCTCACCCAGACCACTTTAATATGTGGTCCTAAATCTCACCCAGACCACTTTAATATGTGGTCCTAAATCTGACCCACACCACTTTCATATGAGGTCCTAAATCTGACCCAGACCTCTTTCATATGTGGTCCTAAATCTGACCCAGACCACTTTCATATGTGGTCCTAAATCTGGCCCAGACCACTTTCATATGTGGTCCTAAATCTGACACGGATCTGATAGTTTACAACGTGACTTCAGTCTGAATGGACAGATCGCATTTATCCGACCTTTACATCATTGAAATGCGACAAACGTCACAGTTTTGCATCCCAGGTGTGTTCGTTCAGTAATCACAATGTGTGTCTGTGGACACACATTACATCAGGACCTCTGTAGTCCACATGGGTCACTTCAGGACCTCTGTAGTCCATGTGGCATGTGACATGAAACAACAGTCTCAACCCCCCCTCAAGAACTGGACCCTCGCCAAATCCACATATAATACACAAAAACACACTCACACATACTATACATACACACACACACACACACACACACACACACACACATATATATATATATATATATATACCCTTCAAGCAAAGTACACATAGAGACAAACCTGCATATCTGTAAGTTCACATACACTTGGGTAAACAAGGGTAAGAAAATTAAAAATAAAAGAATAAATAAAAATAATAATGATAATAAATAAATCTAAAAAGGTACACGGATATTGGAGCGACATCGATGGAACCCCTAATGTTGTAAAGTTTGTCCAAATGGAATAAACATGTGACGTGAATGTGGAACACACGCCGAAAACGATTGAATTTGGAACCAATCCATCAGCCTCACACCAGACGACAGCAAAGGAAACTGTCAACTTAACATTCTGTGTAAATAGAAGCTTGAACGTTTGCAGAAACGCACGGTCGTCATGTTCCTTTTGTGCAGCTTCGGTTAAAAACTGACTTTTACTGGTTCGATCGAAGGCGCAGACGGATTGAAATGAGATGGCGTCGAAGTCTACGTGAAGTGGTTTCCAAATGTCTGAAAAACAGGTGAATGGAGCACAACTTCCGATAGTTTAATGCATCTGACGTGGGGGTTACGGGGGGGGGTTATCACGTGGTAAGAGTCCGGGGGGCTACGGCGTGGGCGTGGAGTCTCAGGGGCGGGGCCAGAACTGGCGTTTCCATCTGGAGGAAGCGTCAGATCTTAACCAGGCATCAAAGTAAAGTGACTGGATGTGATTTCATGTGTGTGTGTGTGTGTGTGTGGGGGGGGGTTCAGAAACGATCAATAACCGAGGCCAATGGGAGGGTTTCTTATCTGAGGTTTCCCTTCCGATTTATTACATGAGCATGAAGCCTCCTGACAGCGAGGAAAAAAAAATCAGCGTCACATCCGAGATAGAAAATCTCCCATATTGGGTTTCTCGTTGCCTCCAGAGTCTCCACCTCAGGCTCCGTTAACCCGGGGTTCATGCACTGGTCTTCCCCCAGTCGTCCTGTGGAGCACCCCCCCCATCCCCCACCCACCTCCACCCGGACCAATAAGACCAGGCCCTGAGGCTGTGGGGGTCTGATTGACAGCAGCAGTGACAGTAGATTACTAATAAATGTGTCGGTTTATTGGTCTTTACAAGGGTTTTCTCATGTTCTGGTGAAGTCGAATCAGTTTTTGGCTCAGATTCTTATAGATCTGATGCATAAAGAAACATCACGTTGTTTATTCTTATGCTGTAGAAGCTGATTTTTGTCAAATAAGCGAAACACGTCAAAACTTGAGCTTTTAAATGAACATCTTTAAGATTCTTCAGTTAGAATCAGTAACAGTGACGCTTCTTTGAAGGTTCCACACATACGACAACATTTCAAGAACGTCCGTCTGGTTTGTTTTTGACATTTTTCTGAGTATCTTAAAAAGTAAAGTTAAGTCATGCATCCAACGTAGAACTAGACACTTTCACATACATGACCCTTAAAGTCAATGTTTCTACAGTTATTTTGACATTTTTTATTGTTATCTTGGAAGAATTCTGAATAAAAAGACTCATTTCACTGGATCATCCTGGTGGTTCTGGACCTGTTCTGAGTGGACTGTGTTGGTCCTGGTGGACTCAGGTGGTCCCAGTAGACATGGTTGGTCCCAGTGTGTTTGCTTGGACCTGGTGGATGTGGATGGTCCGGTGGACTTTGTCAGTCCCGGTGGACTCAGGTGGTCCCTCATGGTCTCAGTGGACCTGGTTAGAGTCCTTGGGGACTGGCTTTAACATGGTGGGCTGAGTTGGTCCCAGTGGTCATGATTGGACCTGCTGGGATTGGTTGGTCCCTCATGGTCCTGGTTGGTCTGGGTAGTCCTGGTTTGACCTGGTCCAGATGAGTCCAGATGGGTCCAGATGCATGGGACAGTGGGCGGATTAGTGTGAAATCTCAGTCCTTCATCTCCGTCCCACTCGGCTGAGCAGAGGTTCACTTTCCTGGCGTTTGAATGTGGGCAGGGCTTCCTTTGTGGTCCCGTAGAAGTGGATGTGAGCGGCGAAACGGCGTCCCCCGTGTCTTTGTAGACGCCGGTGAGGGTATTAGCACAGAGCCTCTAAAGGGCTTAAGAGGTCAGCCCTCCCTTTGTGTGGAGACACAAAACACTTCCTGTGGGACCCTTGAGCGCTCAGAAAGCCACAGCCTGCCTGACCATTCACATTAATCAGCCTGAGCCTCTAATGACTGAAGCAAAGCCCCGAAACTGTGTCTGAAAAGGCTCCGAAGACCTACTGAAGACCTGTTGAAGACCTGCTGAAGAGCCCCTGAAGACCCGCTGAAGACCTGCTGAAGACCTGTTGAAGACCTGCTGAAGACCCGCTGAAGACCTGCTGAAGACCTGCTGAAGACCTGTTGAAGACCTGCTGAAGACCCACTGAAGACCCCTGAGCCCAGAAACACTCAAACTCATTCACCCTCTTCCACTTTCTCTACTTTCATGAACTAAAAACCTGCAGATTTTACATCTTTTTGTGTTTTTTTTTTATTTGATTTTAATCACATTTTAAGCTTTTTGTTCAATTAGAAGGAATGTTCACACACTACGACGCTGAAGGAATGCAATTTTGTCTCAGTTTTCTGCATCAAAATGTGTTTAAAAGCATCAAAACTTCACTTGAATGTAGTCGTTTTTAATTCTACCCACATTCAAACTCCATTTGTTTTTTTTACTGTTTTATGTAAAATCACAGAGTTCGAAATCCTGTTTTTTTGCATCAGATTTTCCCTTTTTTAAAATCTTTTTCTAGTGTTTTTTTCTCTCTTTAATGACAAACATGTTTCTGCTGTTTCTTATTCTCTTCTCTTTCTATTTTCAGATGCACTTTTACTACTTATGTGACATTATTGAATCATAAGTCATTTTTTTTCCCTGTTTTTTTTTTTTTTTTTGGGTGGTTTGACTTTTTTCTGCTCATGTTTGAAGCTTTTTGTTCAATTACAAGTAGATTTTTCTCTTCAGTGCTGAAGGAATGTGTTTCTTGTCTTAGTTTTTGACACTTTTCTGACTTAAAAAAAAAGTTTTACACCCGTCTCATCTCAACACCTCCTTAATTGTACTATTTTATCTGTGTCACTGAGCCTTAAATGTCTCATTTCCAGTTTCTCTGGATTATTTTGACTTCATCTGCAGCCAAGTTTTTATGTAAAATGCAGAAAACTTAATGTGTACTTACATATTTTAAAGTACTTTTTGAAAACTTAAGTACTTAAAGCATCAAGGGTTTTATTTATTTTATAAGAATGTGTTTAAAAGCATCATTAAAATCAACATTTTTCTCTATAAAACTGCACTTCATGTGCTTTTATGTTTCTTAAACTGTTTTTTTATGTAAAATTACAGTGTAGAAATCCTGTTTTTTTTGCATTAAATCTGCACATTTTGCAGTTTTACTACATTTTCTACATTACTGAATTCTACAAGCCTCCCTCTTTTTTGTTATTGTGACTTTAACATCGTCACATTTCTAATTTTTCTTGTGTTTTGTATAAATATTGATTTCTGAACACCTCAATCATCTCATTTCAGCCTCTTCCTACCGTTTTTTTTCCTCACTTCGGTGCATTCTTCTGTCGTTTGTCCGTGCAGATCATGTGGAAAATGAGAAGTGATTTGTTTTGGATGAAGCTTTAAGTGGGACCAATAAGTTTCCGAGTTTCTTTTCCGAAAACTTCATGTGCTCTGAAGCGTTTTATGTTTAGAAATTCAGTTTTTTTCCGTGAAATTTCACGTTTTCCCCCTCGTGTGTTGAACAACTGGCTTATTAAGGTTCTAATTTATGCAGGTTTTACTACATTTGCTGCATTATTGAATCCTAAAAGTCTGTTTTTCTTGCTTTTGTGGATCACTGTGACTGTCACGTCCTCACATGTCGTGTTTTTTCCCATGTTTTTGACCGACTCCTGTGTAAATATTGAATCCTGAACGCCTCCAACAGTTTTTTTTCCTCACTTCGGTGCATTCTTCTGTCGTTTTTCTGTGCGGATCGTGTAGAAAATGTGAGGTGATGTGTATTGGAAGCAGGTGTGAGTGGGTTGTTTTCAGTGGGACACTCGACGGCTGCTTGAATCGGTTTGACGTGACTGTGGCGTTTCCTCTCAGTGTCTTTGGTTGACGTGGAAAAGCACACGTCGGACTGAACGCGGTCAGTTTTTAGAACCCGACGCCTGCTTTTCTCTGTCGTCTGATCAGAGGTTAGAAGAGAACTGTCTGTGGAATCATATCTGATTAGATGGAAATGGGTTTAAAGTATAGATTTGATCAAAAGGTGATTTTGACGGTGGGACAGATGTGGGTCAGTACGTCTCTGGAATTAAAGCTCCTCCCCCTCATCATCATCATCGTCATGGTGACAATTCCTGGTTCTAAATGTCTGCTGACTTTCACATTTTTGTGTTTTTTTGGAAGGAAACGCTCTGACTGCCACATTTTCCCACAAAGCAACTGTTTAACCCATAAAGACCCAGAGCTACGATAGGTTTTTCACACTATTTAACCTTCCATGAGTGATTTATCCAACATTTATTCTAATATCGTCCTCTGTATTTCTTTATTTACTTAATTTTGTTAAATTTATTGCCTGTTTTCTCTCATTATGTAGGATTTTGTAAATATTTTATTCATTTTTGTTCATTTTTCATATACATGTATAAACCCACCGTCATTGATCCAACTCCATGGGTTTCACTGGTGAATCAGTGTTGTAGAAGATGACAGTGTTGCCATGGTAACTACAGAGTCTCTGAACATCCAAATATGGTCATATCTGATGACCATGAAAAGATAAAATATTGTATTTTATGCCAATTATTGACAAGGATTGATAGGATAAGTTAAATATTAATTTTCTCTATATATTTTTCCACATTATTTATTATTTTGTTGATTTTTAAAATTCACTTCATTGATCACTTTACCTGTTTTATTCATTTTTTCCACTTATTTTAAACGTTTAACTACATATTAGTCAATTTCTTGCCCTGATTTTTTACGTAATTTATTATTTTGTTAATGTTGTAGAGGAGGATGGTGTTGCCATGGTAACTACAGAGCCTCTGAAAGTCCAAATATGGTCATATCTGTTGACCGTGCAAACATAAAGAACTGTATTTGACACCAAATATTTCCATGTATTGATAGAATTAATGGATTGACATTTTATTCAGTTCAGATCAGTGGATGGTTTTGGATGTTTGGGTCTTTAAGGGTTAATTTAGCTTCAAAATGGAAGCGAAACATCTCACATGAAGTGAAAACTGTGCCTTTGTGTGTCCGTCGTCGCTGCTGCTTTGAGTCCAAATGTGTGTTTTCATGGACACGTTACGGTTCAAACGTTATTTATGTGAACTGGGCCTGACTTTGCGAGACCTTTTCGCGCAGAGTGTTTCCTGCCGCTCGCTGCTTTGGGACGCATCAAATATTAAAAAAGCTGTTTGTGATCTGACGTTACAGCTCGGACCAACCTTCACACGCAACCGAGAGAAATCCAGGTCAGGACTTGAACCGAGGGTCGACTGGCGCCCCCCCGCCGTTGAGGCAGTGAACGCCAGGTGTTTTGGCGTTGCACCCGTCCGGGCCGTTCACTCAAACCTCAGAGTTTTCCTGATCGGATCCTCTGTCTGCTGATCCCAATCAGGAGAACAGGCGGCCATTTTCCAAATTTGACACCATTTTGTCTTAAGGAATAAAAGTAGGTTACGATTCCTGGGACGTGTTTTGTGATTGTCCCGCGTCTCCTGTGGAAGCGTTGCCTTCTAATCTCATCGACGTCGGGGATTCATACCTTGAAATCGGACTTCCTCAAACGTCTGTCAGTGCAGAATTTTCCAACCTGCTCCTTTATTCACTATTGGACTCTTTATGTGAAGAAAAGATCAAGCTGCATGATGATGCAGGTGGTTTGGATGAAGTGAGAAGTCCCTTAACTTTAAGGGTATTTTAAAAATGATCAAAAAAAACATGTGATGACGTGAAAATAACTGTTGTTTTATGTTTATTTAAAAGGCTATTACTGATTATTTGACAAAAACATTAGGTTTTATGATGATGCAGGTGGATTTTTGGTTTGGACCAAGTGAGAAGTCCCTTAATTTTAAGGGTATTTTAATAATAGTCCTGGATTTATGATCAGAAAGACATAACAACAGTAAAAATGACTGTTTTATGTTTATTTAAAATGTTAATTGATTATTTAACAAAAACATTAGGTTTTATGATGATGCAGGTGGATTTTTGACTTGGATGAAGCATGAAGTCCCTTAACTTTAACTTAAAGTTTTTTTTGATAATAAAAAAAAACAAAAAACATGAGGACATGAAACTATTGTTTTACTTTAATTTGTCACCCTGTTATTTTCTTGATGAAATAAAGTAGATTAACAGAAATTCATTGGGAAATCCATGAAAAGTTCAAGGTTTCTTGTCTGTATTTTACACCAAGAAACAAAAAGAAATGAAGAAAAACAGGAGAATCAGAACTGATGTTACTTATTATTTTGGTTTTATTAAAAATAAAGTGACTACAATCCATAAAAAAGTCCTGATCTTAAGTGTTTGCATCTAAATCTGCAGAGGCAAAAGTTGTTGAAACCAGCGTTTTTGTTTTTAGTTCCTCTGTGTCGTCTTCAGTTGAATTTTAAAGCAGGTTTGAATAAAAAGCTTTTACTAATTATTTTAAGAAAAGATTCAGTTTTATAAAGTTGCAGGTGGATCAGTTAAAAATGCTGCGTTATGAAACGTCTTAATGTGGAGTTGAGTTCTTCTGCGTCGACTTAAGTTGAGTTTGAAAGTGGTTTTAATTCTAATAAAAGTAAAAGTCACTGTTTTTTATTAACCCTTAAAGACACAAAAATTCACCTTTAACCAGAACCGTGTACTGATCTAAAATATTTAACACCTGTTGATCCAGTAATTCTATCAATACATGTCAATAACTGGTCATCAGATATGACCATATTTGGATGTTTACCGTGGAAACACCGTCATCTTCTACAACATCATGGAGTTGGATCAGAACCAGTGGATGGAAACACTGGGTTTATGTTTGTTAAATAATAAATAAAACAAACAAAAGATTTACAAACTGATAAATAATGTGACGAGAATAAGAAAAAAAAAAAAATACTGCAATAAAATAAGTAACAAAATCAACAAAATGGCCAAAGTGATCAATAAAATATACAAAAATTAATAATAAATCGACAAAAACGGTCACAAATGGCACAAAATTTAAGAAAAGCTATAAAAGGGGCAAAAAAAAATTAATGAAGACGAATAAAAAATATTACGAAAAATGAACAAAGTAAAAAAAATACAGTTGTTAAACCCACAGAGTTTGATAAATAACACTGGGTTTATGTTCAATTAATGACGTGTTTTACTGAAAGTCACTTTTTTTATATAGTTTTGTCTGGGGTTTTTTTTTTATATAATAAACCTGGACTTTAATGAAGATCTACATGATCAGTGAATTAAATATAGAAATATATTTGATTTTCACTGAAAAAACCTCAAAATACAGAGCATAATATTACAATAGTGATTTTAATTCCGAATCATTAGAAGTCGTATCATCTGCCTCTAAAAATAAATGGAAAAATATACAAACTACTCAGATTACACTGTAAAAAAAAAAAATCAAAGTCGTGGTGTTTTTTGTGTCTCCATCTCATTTCAACCTTTTTCTAGTGTTTTTTTCTCGACAATAACTGGATTATTAAGGTTCTATTTAACGACACAGACTTGTTTTTCCATCTTCAGGAACAGTTTTATACAGGTTTTCTGACTTGTTGTATTAATGAACCCTTACAGACTGTTTTTCCTGCTTTTCTAGTTTAGTGAGACTTTTTTATAATTCACATCACCTCATTTCAAACTCTTTCTAGTGTTATTTCATTGTCTCACGTGTAAATATTGAATCCTGAATGCCTCCATCATCACATTTCTTGGTTTTTCTAGTGTTTTTTTTTTTATCACTTTGGTGCATTTCCTGTTCTGTGCAGATCATGTTCTTAAGTTGAGTTTCAAGCCTAATAAAAGTAAAACCAGTCACTATTTTTGTGACATTCTTCCATGTGGTTGATATTTTAACTCATCAGAACTGTTAAAAGTTACTTTGGCTACATTATTGAATCCTAAAAGTCTATTTTTCTTACTTTTCTAGTTTATTGTGACTTTTATATGGTGTAATTTCTTTTTTTTTTTTTATCACTTTGGTGTGTTTCCTGTTGTTTATCTGTGCAGATCATGTTTTTATGTTGAGTTTTAAGCCTAATAAAGGTAAAATCTATCACTATTTTTGTGAAATTCATCGATGTGGTTGTTATTTTCACTTCTCAGAACAGTTAAAAGTCAAACTATCTGCCTCTAAATTGGTCCTGTAGCTGTGTTCACCTGCCAACACTTGGACTGTTGGGTTGTGTGGCATTTGTGTTGGACTCTGTTGGGTTGTGTGGTGTTTGTGTTGGACTCTGTTGGGTTGTGTGATGTTTGTGTTGGACTCTGTTGGGTTGTGTGGCGTTTGTGTTGGACTCTGTTGGGTTGTGTGGCGTTTGTGTTGGACTCTGTTGGGTTGTGTGGCATTTGTGTTGGGTTGTGTGATGTTTGTGTTGGACTCTGTTGGGTTGTGTGGCGTTTGTGTTGGACTCTGTTGGGTTGTGTGATGTTTGTGTTGGACTCTGTTGGGTTGTGTGATGTTTGTGTTGGACTCTGTTGGGTTGTGTGATGTTTGTGTTGGGTTGTGTGGCGTTTGTGTTGGACTCTGTTGGGTTGTGTGGCGTTTGTGTTGGACTATGTTGGGTTGTGTGGCATTTGTGTTGGACTCTGTTGGGTTGTGTGGCGTTTGTGTTGGGTTGTGTGGTGTTTGTGTTGGACTCTGTTGGGTTGTGTGGCGTTTGTGTTGGACTCTGTTGGGTTCTGGCCTGATGTTGGTGGCGGCGGCGGCATCATGGTGGGAACACGCAGGCAGACGCTGCTCACGCTCACGCCGATGATCCTCTTTTATGTCTCGGCTCCATCAGGCCCTGAAGTTATTCTAGTGCATAATTGATGGAGGAGTTAGAATAGCAGAAGTAATGCGATGAGAGGGTGCAGCCAAGCGGAGCGAGGGATCGCGTGCGTCGGGCTGCAAACATTGCAGGGGATGAGAGGAGGGCATCTGGCGTAACAGGTCCCAGTGCCGCGGCGACACAGGCCCCGGCAGCCAATCAGAGCGCGCCGCCGCCCCCCGCCAATCACAGCAGAGTACTACGTCTGCACGGGTCGGACGAGACTCTCTGCAGAAAACCTCCAACATCAGCACGAAAATCAGTGTCTTTGTCCTTCAATGAACAGGACAGCGGCGAAAAAGTCCTGATTATTCACATTAGAGATGAGGTTAAGGCAAAGAATCAGCAGAAGCATCAAAATTCAGTTAATCTGAACACTGAATACTGCAACAGTTCTGAACGGTTTTACCGGGAAAATAAACATAATTAGAATGAATTAGCAAAAGTTTAAAAAAAACCAAAACTGATACTTTCCTTTAAAAGTACACTTAAAGGAATAATACAAATTAGAACTTAAAGTAAACTGTATTACAAGCATCAAAATTCAATAAATATAAAGTTTTTACTGCAAGAGTTCTGCTTTTAATTAAACGTTTTACCAGAAAAATAGACATAATTTAGCAAAACATCAATGAAAGTACCTGATATTTCCCTTTAAAACTACACTTAAAGTAATATTACAACCTTTAACTAAAAGTACTACAATGAAACTGGACTGAAAGTATCAAAAACACTATTTCTTCAAACTTAAAGAAGCAAAACCAGTGAAAAGCACTTGATGTATATGAACCGTTGACTATCAAATCAAAGTAAAAGTACTGTTTTATATGTTAAAAATAACGTTACAGGATGAGTTATGCCTTTGATTTCAAACATTAGCAGCAAAAAATGTATTTACAGCAACAAAAGTTCAAGTTCTAACTGTTTCCTTTGGACGTTTTTTATTCTATATTTCATAATTTATATGAAAATGTCTTGCAGGAAACTTTTTTATGTGTAAAAATTCAGTATTTTTCCTGACATTTAAGCACAAAAGTATGAAAAACACGGATCTTTTATCACTGAACACGTACTGTTACAGGAATATTTATGCATTTAATTAAAAGTATTAGTAAAGTAGTAGTAGTAGTAGTAAAATATTAAGATGATCCCGTTGTGTCACTGTAAAAATAATAGTTCTAACTTTATTTAAAAGTATTTATGTGAAAAGCATCATAACGTAAGAAAATGTTTTTAACAAGAAGAAACTATCAACAAAAACATTCTCCTTTGGATGTGTTTCAGTCTATATTTGTTTTATATTAGTGTCATTAAAAAGTACGAAAGTATGAGTATTTAATGCGTCATTAAAAAAACAAAAACACTAACTATGATGTATTAGCAGCAGAAAAAATGTGCTTAAAAGCATCAAAACATCATTAAAATTAAGTTTTTTCACTATAAAAATACAGTTAAAGGTTTATTCCTTCTATTCTTTAAAACTATTCATACAGAAATGCACTTAAAACTAAAAGTACAGACGTAGTTTTATTCCGTATTTCATGATGTGTAAAAATTAAACATTAATGAATATGAAAATCAATCCAAAATTTTTTCACAGACATTTATTAAAATCTTCCAAATAAATAGAATTTAATGTGTGCATTTGTGTCAAAGCGCGGGTAAAATCTGACCTGGGATCAGCTTCTAAATCTGCCGCCGATCCCGAGGTCGTTTCCGACGGCAACGGGGTCGAAGCGTTGCACCTGAACGCACCTCGACAAAGAACAGTGTTTTATCTGATGAACAAAAAGAGACGAGGTCAGAGAAAAAAGAAAAGACACGTCTAGTCTGATTTAAGGACACTTCAAAATACTGGGAAATCTCAGCTTCACCTAATTCAATATCACACCATAGGACGAAAAAAACACTCATTTTAAAATAATTTTATGAACGTTTTTGACTTAAACGCAACAGATTTCTGTAATTTTCCAATTTGTTTCCAATTAAATACCTTATAATTGCACTTTTGATGTGAAATTACAAAAAAAACCAAGTCATTTTAATCTAATTTTACACTAAAAACAAGAATTTTATCCTCTCGTTAAATGAGAATATTTGTAATAATTAAAATAAATCACTGAAATAACATTAGTGTAAAAAAATAGTTGATTTAGCGTAAAATAATGGATCTTCTGGTGTTAATTGGAGGCTGTTTTGTTGTTTTTAATCAGTTCAGGTGGAGAAGGTTGTGTTTTTTGCGGCGTTGTGTCAATTGTTGTGGATGTAAAAGGTTGTTTTTGTGTGGTTTTTTTTCACCCTGTGTTGGTGTTTCATTCACATCCTGCGTCCCGTGTGCAAACGCTGCATTCGACACAGCTAATGGGAGTGTATTGTGATTTCACGGGCTCAGAGTGTGTTGTTGTGTTTTTTTTTTTTTTTAATTAGCGGAGGTTGAATCTGCAGAAACCCGGATCTGTCCGT
>JAPSES010000081.1:13955696-13970340 GCA_029822895.1 Maxillicosta whitleyi | reverse complement strand
TAATGGACAAACTGACATTATACACTAATGTTTTTAACACATTTAGGATTTAATGGACAAACTGACATTATACACTAGTGTTTTTAACACATTTAGTAAATATTGATAAAGTTTTGTGCAGATGTCCGATGGAAAAGTGAGTAATGTGGTGATTTTAGTGTCCGTCCACACCGCAGTGCTTTAACCCATCTGAAGCCTCTTCCTTGGACGTGTCTTTTCTTATGGAACCATTTGTCGTTGCCTCGTGCAGGTAAAGAACCCTGTCTAATCTTCACCAACCGGAGGGACATCCGTCGTCTGGGTCTGGAGAGGAAGGAGTACACTCAGATCGTGGAACAGCAGAGGAACACAGTGGCTCTGGACGCAGACTTCAACCAGCAGCTGGTGTTCTGGGCCGACCTGGGCCAAAAGGCCATCTACAGGTGGGTTTCCCTCCTCCATCCAGGCTCTGGAACGCTGCTTCCATTTTCTGTTCAGTTTGATACTTAAAGAGATAAAGAGACTTTATGGTCAAAATATTTCCATACAACCAAATATAGGTGCACCCCGAAATGATACGAAACGGTACATGTAACAGATAAAACACAAGGGATTTTAGGATTTGGTCATTAAACATTAAAAAAAAAAACCTGCGTGAACTGAATTGTCATTTGGGAGATAAAGGAGTGGTCTGAATCTGAATAATCCTAATGTCTGTCCTCTCAGCACCGTTCTGGACAAACGCGGCGATGGCGGAGACATAGGCACGTACAGCAAAGTGATCGACAACGTCCAGACTCCTGTGGGCGTCGCTGTGGACTGGATCTATAAGAACCTGTACTGGTCCGACCTGGCCACCAAAACCATCTCTGTGTCCAACTTCAATGGCACCAAACAGAAGGTTCTGTTCAACCGCGGCCTTAAAGAACCCGCTTCCATTGCCGTGGATCCATTATCTGGGTGAGTACGACTTTTTGAATATGAGGCAGGTTGAACCAGGGAGTGTCAAACATACGGCCCGTGGACCAAAACCGACCCGCGGGAGGAATTCATGAATTTGACAAATTACACTGACAATATTAACCATCCATGTCAAAATCATTTTAGTTGAGGTTCCACATCACACCAATATGATCTGAAGTGGGTCAGAACCAGTAAAATACGACCGTAATAACCTAGAAATGACAAGTACAAACTATTCTTTTTTTCAGTGTAAAAAAAAAAAAAAGTTAAAGTTTGTGTTTCCAAACTGTCCTTTCACCAAAAATGTGAAGAATCTGAACAAATATGAGCCTGAAATGAAAAATAAATGTGTGATTTTAACGATGTTTTATTAATGTTTCTCAGTTTTTCTTTGTTCAGGTTTTTTATTATTTTTCTTCATATATATTTTGGGTTCATTTTTCTCAAAATAACTAAATATTTTGTGTATTTGTAGATCCACTGAAGTGTTAATATACACGTGTGATGAAACTGAGACAGAATTTTGATCAAATCGCACTTTTTCATTTTTTAAAAAATAGTTTGTACATGTAAACATTTTCATCAGGTCATTTCACTTTTTTCTAAAACAAAAGTTTGGAGTCGATGTTATTTATAGATTATTATTCTATTTTTGTTGCTTTTTATGTTCTTGGTCCGGCCCACTTGAGGTCCCATTGATCTGTATGTGGACCCCCCCCCCCCCCCGATTAGATGTCTATTTTTTTTAGCTGTAAAATAAAAGGGTGCTGACGGATGTTTGTCCTCAGGTTCCTCTATTGGTCCGACTGGGGAGAACCAGCCAAAATAGAGAAATCTGGAATGAACGGGGTGGACAGGCAGGTTCTGGTGGCGACGGATATCCAGTGGCCCAACGGAATCACACTAGGTAAAAAAACAAAACCATAAAGTAGTAAACAATCCATTTGAGCCTCATGGTGGCGCTGCAGGACCAACCAGGCGTCACTGAACTGAACTAATGCACCTTTTGTAACTGATATTAAAAATTTGACCTTATTTTTGTAAAATCATGGGTTCAGTTTTTGCACAAACGGGTAAGGCTTTGTTTATTTTTCCCAAACTGGGAAATGACAGCATAGCAGCAGCGTGGTACACGTTCAATATATTTATAATATATATATGTGAAATTTCACATGTCTAAAAACATAAATTTTGTTTCAATTTACTTCAAACTTGGAACATGTATAGAAGCAACTCATATGTTGACATCAGCACACGCATGTGACATAAGCTACAATATGTGTGAAGGGGTGACATAAGCTACAATATGTGTGAAGGGGTAGCGTTTTGTGCCTGGAACCACTTGTTCTGGAGGTGTTCTACTTGTAGACCAGTGGAATCAGTACTGGTGTCCCACAGGGCTGCGTGTTGGCACCGTTGTTGTTTCCTCTGTATTTACAAATTCACTTTTATTGTGAAGCTTTTACTGTTGTTAGTCAAATCTACATAAGTTGTTCTCGATTGGATGTTGATGCGTCTTCACTTCCTGTTTCTATTTCAAGTTAAAAGCCTCTGCAGAGTTGCTGTGACCTCATGATGCAAACTCTTGTCTTTCTGAAGCTGGTGATGGATGATCCGTCCGTTTTCAGATGCAGTCGAACCCAGGTTCCATCCAGGATTTTATTTCCTGGTGCTGCGTAACGTGCTGTAAACCCACAGTAGTTGTCGCCTCGGTATAAAACCCCGTGAGACAAAGCCATCGATTTGTCCCCGCTAATGAAATGTTTTATTGATTTTTTTTTTTTTTTTTAAATATTCTTCTCTCCCACTTATCTTCGCCCTCCACATCTCCTTGTCCTTTCACCCTGATCTTCTGTCCAGCCTTTTATTTAATGCTCATGTGTCCCCTCCCTCTGTCCACAGATCTGATCAAAGGGAGGCTGTACTGGGTCGACTCCAAACTGCACATGCTCTGTAGCGTGGACCTGAACGGAGACAACAGGAAGAAGGTGCTCCAGTCTGCAGATTACCTGGCTCATCCCTTCGCTCTCACTGTTTTTGAGGTATGACTGGTGTTGAACTCCAGAGGTCGAGTCACTGGCTTTACAAAAAGGTGATGTTAAAGCTCCAGTGAAAAAAAAAATAAGACGGTGTCGACTTTTTGCTTTTAAAAATGCTGTTCGTTCCCCTAGTGGCCACTTGCTGAACTGCAGCTTAACATCAGGGTGTTTATGGATCATTTCAAATGTGAATGTGTGAAATTTAGGATTTCATTTGCCTTAAAATTGATAGTTAATCATTATAATTTGTCACTCACATTAGTTTTAATGTCTTCGAATACAATTGGTCAAATTTGTAATTGGTGTTGATCATTTTTGATCAGAGAAATGGAGAAAATTTAAGAAAAAGTGAGGTTTTTTGGTAAATGTATCATTAACTGACCATAAAACAAGTGCTTCCATCCACTGTCATCGTGAATCAATGATCTAGAACATTACATTGTTTCCATGGTAACTACAGAGCCTCTGAATGTCCAAATATGGACATATCTGATGACCATGAAAAGACGAACTGTATTTGACATAAATTATTTCAATGCATTTCTTCATTTTTTTTGTTCAGTTTGTGGTTTATTTTGTAGATTTATGAATTTTTATTATTTTTATTATTATGTTTTTGTTCATTTTGTTTTATTTTGCTTATTTTTTTTCTTTATTTATTTTTATTATTTTGTACTTTTTTTTCTTAATTTTTTTTGTTCATTTTATCCACTGTCACTGATTCAACTCCATGACTTTATTTTTTTCCTTCCATTTTATGAGTTAATTTTATTTTTACTTCTTGTTTGGGCATTTTTTTCCCCTACATTTTAATTACTTTTTTTCCACTATTTTTTTTCTTTTATTATTGTGTAAATTTTTCTATTAATTTTTATACATTTTATTTTGGATCCATATTAATCATCCAGCTGAATGTTGATAGTTTTCGTTGTTGGTTCCACTCTGAGGTTCGTCCAGTTCGTTCTTTGATGACGGCCTTGGTTCTAACGTCTGAATGTTTTCATCCTGTGAATAAATAAACCGTGTGTGAGTGTGACCGGGACCGGCTCCTCTGGTTAATGTTTGACCTGCTGTCGGTGTTGGTAGTTAGTGCTTTGGTGACTTTAACTAAAGGAGACACTTAAGGTAGATGTGGACGTCCTTTGACAGCGTCCAGTCCAAATGTCCTGTTTTTTTTTTCCTGTAAAGTCAGTGTTTTTCAGTAGGATTTAATGGGTGTGAAAGGTTCTGTCCACTCGCCCAAACCTTCATTACATTCTTTACATTTTATTTTTTTACATAGATGTCATCATGTTGTACCTTTTGTGTTGTGGTGCATAGTGTCTTCATTTCTTGTTGTATCTTTTATGTCTTCATATCTTGTAGTCCCTCTAATTAACATGTCGTTAGTCTCTTAGTATAATTGCCTAATTTAGATTGGAATTATATTAGTGTGTCTATATTTTAGTGCATTTTATTTGGTGTATTTGTGCAAATTTTAATATATTTTGATGCATTTTACTGTATTTGGTGCATACTAGTGAACTTAAGTATATGTTTTTGTATATTTTAATACATTTTTGGTGTATTCTAGTTAACATATTGTTAGTCTCTTAGTACAATTGCCTAAATTAGATTGGAATTATATTGGTGTGTGTATTCACTATATATTTTTGTACATTTTACATTTTTTTGTGTGTATTTTTTGCATGGTTTTTAGTCAATTATATTATTTTTTGGTGCATTTTACTGTATTTTGTGTGTACTTGAGCATATTTTTTGGTACATTTTAGTGTATTTTAGCATATCGTTAGCGTCTTAGTAAAATTGCCTGAACCATATTTTTGGCTAAATTGTGATCTCTGCATAATTATGCTCTCTTAACACTGCTGCTTCATTTTCTGCAGATTTCACCATTTGGCCAAAAATAACTTAGACAATTATGCAAACGATATTTTCCTCAAACGGCTCCATGACCCGAGGCAGATCTACAGACCGTTTAGATGGAAGTCCTGTCACCTGACGTGGTTTAGGGAAAAGGGTCAAGATACTTTATCAGAACATACACTTGTATTTTCTGAGTTTTGGTTTTTTTTACCAAGAAAAAACTGAAAATGTGCGGTTCCAACTGGTATTTGGCCTGGATGTTCCAGCCCCACAGTCTCCATTTGTGCGTTTCCACTGGTCCTGACATGCATTTGTTCTGTATTTATTCCGTCTGACTCACACCCACTCATGTAAACCTGTGACTCATTAATTCAGAGATTCAGTGTGAGCTGGCACAGTCCGGTCCTCCCACACGTCCCTCCTCATCACGTCCATCTGACAGACAGGTGGTCTTGGCACCGCAGACAGATGGTCCAATCTGTCCCGTTTAATTCTACGGTGTCGTTCCTCCCTTGTATTTGCAGCATCTGAACTGTTAGATTTGATTCAGTGACATAAAGTTGAATTGATTCCATTCACTGATCTGGGTTTTTCTTGGTCCAGGATCGAGTCTTCTGGACCGACGGCGAGAACGAGGCCATTTACGGGGCCAATAAATTCACAGGCTCCGACGTGGTGACACTGGCCAGTAACCTGAATGACCCCCAGGACATCATCGTGTACCATGAGCTCATCCAGCTGTCAGGTACCAGCCCCTAACCCTGTGTCTGTCATTTTAACTGACAGCTGACGTCGTCTTTATTTTCTTTTTGATCAAGGTCTTTTTATTTCCAATTTTCAAATGTACAACAGAAGTACAGCTTGAACAGGAAGCTGTTGTATCCACTTCCTGTCCAGCAGCCCTTCCACCCCCGCCTTTGTTAAATGTATATACCACCAGACATAATATACTTGAGTACAAAAACGTATAAACCCCCTTCAGACACGTATTTATTTATTCTCAAGTTTAACAAATGGGGTTTCTGCGAAGTCATAAAAAGCCTTAAATTTAATGATGCAAATTTTAGGCAATTAAAAAGTCATAAAAACATCCAGATTTTCCATTAAGGTCATAAATTCCATTCATCCACGTCTTAAATTGATATGATCATTTATTGGTGCTACCAAGAAAATCTGCCAGTAGTGGGATTCATTGGTTTGTCCCTGTGGCCTGTAGCTCTGTCATAAGATTATTCTCTGTATTTTGCATTTTTTCTGTGAAAATATATTCTTATATTTAATTTACTGATCATGTACTTTAACAATCATGCTGAGGTTCAATCTGAGAGTTATTAGAGCAAAATGCAGAAACCTGATGAAAGTGATATTTTTTTTCCCTTCTTTCATGAACTGAACATAAACCCAGTGTTTCCATCCACTGACATTGATCCAACTCCATGGGTTTTACTGGTGAATCAATGTTCTAGAACATTACAGTGTTTCCATGGTAACTACAGAGCCTCTGAACATCCAAATGAGTCATATCTGATGACCATGAAAAGATGAAAAACTGTATTTGACACCATTTATCACTACACTGTTATTGAGGCTAAATCAAAGATATTGGGATAAAGCAAAGAAAAAAAAAGATTTTCCAGTTAAATTCTTTAGAAAATCATCAGCTAAACATATGTGTTTACTAGTTCTATAACTTTACATTCAACACTAATAGGTAGAATTAATGGATCAACAGGTACTAAAGGGTTTAAATCAGTAGATGGTTTAAGTGGATAACTTTTGCTTTGTACATGAATGACACCCCCAGTTTTGTCGTTTGTGTGCAACTGTGTGTGTGTTTTGGTGCAGGTACAAACTGGTGCACAGAGAAAGGTCCAAACGGAGGCTGCAGCTACATGTGTTTACCTGCGCCGCAGATCAACAAACACTCGCCCAAATACACTTGTGTGTGTCCGGACGGGCTGGAGCTAGCGGCCGACGGCCTGCGCTGCCGACCAGGTGAGTCCGATGAGGTCCGGATGGGTCCACGACGACCGTCCAGCTGTAAAGCACTTCCTGTGGTTGGTTTGTGTTTGTGTCGACACAACAGACTCTAAACTTTGAGGATTTTTTATTTTTTTAATGTTGTAAAAAGTAAAATGGTTGTGAAAATATGGAATTCAGACCAAACTGCTGATCTGAGGTTATCCATCTGTGACGTCTGTGTTTGTTACACATTTTATTTGTATGTGTATATAATACACATATTCATTCATAGGAGTCATTTAACCCTTTACAGTTCACTCAAATACTCTGAAATTCAACATTTCATCCTTTGTGTGTTATTGGAGGACAGAACAGGACTATTACTTTTTACAGTGTTTAGTATTTGTCCTGGTTCTGTATCAGATAATAATAATTGTGTAGTATTTATCCTGTTCCTGGTATAGAAACAGGATAAATTAAGTTATAATTTATTCGTAGGTGTGTCTAATGTTGTCGTCAGTTACTTCTGAAATGAAACTACCGCTCTGATTCTACTCAGTTTTGAGAAAGTTCAATTTGACACTTTTTTTTTTTTAATGTTTCAAATGTTCTGTTCCTTCTACCGGTTCATATGTTAATGGTTCCATCATGTAAATGGTTCCTGATATCAGTCTAGTTCCCATTGGTCACTGATGGAAGTCATATCTGGACTGTGATTGGATGAGTTCAGTTCTCCCGCCCACTTCTATAGTTAGGTTCTGTTCTATGTTCCAGTCACATTCAGCTGGTTCTGATCCACATAGAACAGGCACGGACATACAGGGACTGTTCTGGTACCAGGTTTCCATACCCCTCCTCCTTTTTGTGAGACTCAGCCTCCTCAACTGCGCCTTAATCCTTTTCTTTGCTTGATTCTGCCTCAGATTTTTTACTCGACTCCGCCTCCTTAATTCCTTTTCCACTTGATTCTTTCTCCTCTATATGATCAGTTCTAAAAAAAAAAAAAAAAAAAAAACTCATGCATTTCTACTATGAAATGTAGATCTTTGTTTTACCATGACTTCTTGGTGAAAAACCCCTTGTGTATTATCCAATGTATTCCCACTAAATGTGAGAAAAGCTGCAGATGCACATTTCATATCGTTAATGAAGTGGAAGTGCGTCCTTGGAGTTCATTACCATGAGAAATGACTGGCCGCTCTGCGTTGTCATCACGGTGTCGTTGGGCTCGACGGTAGCTTTGGGCCGCAGTGATGGAGTGGATCCTAAAATGTTCAGATCAATAACCACAGGCCTGTCTGGGCTCTTCCTCAGCCGTTTGTGGTGTGAAAAGGCTGCTGGGAAACGCTGTCCTCTTGTTTTTTTTGTCCTGCGCTCCCACAGATGAGTCTGGGAACCTGACAGCTGAATTCACTGCTCTTACTCTCCTAATTGGACTCAAACTGTACAGCCAGACGCTTCTGTTTGCACAGGCCTGGAACATCTCCCTGACAACTCTGGGCTCCGCCGTCCTCAATGAGATGCTGCCTCGTAAGACTCTTCAGCCTCCTTTTTGTCTAAAGCCTGGTCCTCTTTACCCTCCTATGCCCACGGCGCCGTCTGTTCGCTCACACTCCTTTGTTATTGCCCTTCTTCACTCTCTGGTTCTACTGGGGGTTTCTTTTCTTTCTGTGGTTTATTCTGGGCATATTTTAACAAATCTTTGACGTTCCTTTCCTTCCACTGGTCCGTAGGTTTGTACCGTAGAAGTCTCCAAACAACAAAACAGATGAGGGAATGGTTAAATTTCACCTCAACCTGTCACTTTTTTTTGTTTATTTATTTTTTTTAATATAATTATCTTTTTATTAGAAACGCAAATATCCACTCATACAATGACTACAGCCATATTCATTCTAGGAAATAAAATAGACTGGACAAAGAACTAAACAGTAATTATATCAATGTTGCCCTTCTGGAATTTTCTTTTACAGACAATAAGAGCACACCGACCCTCACATAAATACAGATCAGTGTTCAGTCAAACTCGAGTCCTCAAAGGCTGGTTTTAGATTAGGGATGGTAATTATCTGTTAATTATTTGGTTGACCTTATCAATCAATTAATTGATAAGTGATGATTTTCCTGAGAACTTGAGTTTCTCTTTCAGTAGAGTCTAAAGAATAAAAGCTAAATGGTTTAAATAATGTCAAAAACATGTCATGTTCTTTAATGAATGAGTTATTGAACCATTAGATACAGAACAATGACATTTATGGAGGAAAACTAAAATGGATTCCAGTAAATGGATCTGAAGAGGAACCGTTTGGAACAAATGGGCATCGGTGACATGATGGAGTCAGATTTCAGTCGACACCCCTTTTTTGCTTGGCTCCGCCTCCTCCACTCTGCCTGTAATAAGACCATGTCTTACTTTTACTTTTGAAGACTTTTACTTTTTCATAAAACTGAGTCTTTGAACCCCTGGAAACATGGTCCAAACCTAAATGTGTGTGATGGGCAGGAGATGGTCTGTGTGAACCAGTAAAAAAAAATAAAAATAGTAAAAGCATCAGCAGCAGGTTTTCAGGCCGAAGCGTCAGGGCACTGATGTGCTGAAGCAGGCTGCCTCTCCTCCTCACGGGCTGTTTGGGAATCTGGCGCTGCCTTTAGGGTCTGTACGGTTGCTCGGACTGAACTCACCGTGTGTGTGTTCTATCGTCAGGCTTTGTCCAGTCGTACAAACTGTCTGACTGTTTACAGGACTGGTACTATTTTAGAAGTGAGAATGGCGTGGGCAGGGCTACAGAGGGACGCCTGGCGGTCGCTGAATGCCCCTCCCCCTTCCTCCCTGTTGGGCTGAAGCCAAAGGCCTCGCTGCTCTTTACTAAACCTCTAACCAACATATTTATCCCATTTCACAGCCGTGGCAGCTGCACCCGCCTCCAACTGTAGAGCATTGTGCGTTTGCAGCGTTAATCTCGTTAGTCAGAGTAATAAGCGGCGCTCTTCACATTGTGGCTCAACCTGAAAATACCACTGAGGAATTGGAATAACGGCCTTTAGAGGCGAGCATTGGGCGTCCGCCTGAACGACCTCAGGTTGGAACAGGCTGTAGTTAGAGTTGTGTTTGTTTTATCACTGCTCTTTGAAATTTTTAAGATTTTATCATGATCTATGTGTGGACAAAAGTGTGTGGACACATCATGTCTTCAGATGTGACATAAAAACATCAATATTTAAGTTGAAGGTTTGTTTTTTCTGCCAGTGAACGGATCATTAACGCTGATCGTTGTTTGCAGATGTGAGCAGTGTTGGATGTGTGGAGGTAAAACGGCGGTGGTTTTGGACGGCTCCAGGTAACGGCCTGTGATTGGCTGCGTCGGTGCAGGAAGCGTTTATGTTGTTGCACAGATGATGAACCGTTCAGAGTTTAATAACAGTTTTCAATGATATCAGAATCATATTCATGCAGGAAGAGACGATAACGACGGGATTCTAAAGGAAAAAGTCACTGCACAAACACAGAATGTTTTTTTTTCTTTCAAAAAAACACCCACATTTTCATCTAAATACTTCCATAGTACTTGCAAATAATTCGGCAGATAATTAAGTTTTCAATTTGTATGTTTATTCTAAGTTCTGATAATACAGTGGACCCCCCCATACGACATTAATCCATTCCAGAGTTAACATCGTAAGGTCAAATTATGGTATAGCGGACAATAGAAACCTATGGTAAAACCCCAGGTATATTAACACAATAGTATAGTAAGTACTACTTATGTACTGTATCTACTGTATATAATATACATGTATATAATTAAATAACAGTGTAAATAATTATAAATAAAAACATATGAAGGAAAAATGACTTAATTTTCCTCCAAAGGTTTCATGTTTTTGTGTGATTTTAGGTTCAGTGTGTTCATAAAAGTCAAATGAAGACAATAAGAGTCAGTTCACACAGTTGAGGTTAGTTTATTTATTTATGGAAAGTTCTTTGTTAATGTTCCAGTTATTTTATGACTACATCCTTCCATATTTGAGTCACAATGACCCCGAAAACATGACTTTTACTTTGAAATGACGTTGTTCTGTTGCTGTTTTTTTTTTTTTTATAACATTTATGATGTACTAGATAAACTGTGGTTTTCAAAATATTCATCAAAAAAACACTTTAAAATGATGAAAAATTTAAAAAATATATATATAAATTCAAACATGAAATCATTCTTTTTACCATAAATGATTATTTTTAATGAAAATGCATTGTTTTAGCTGGTTTCTGTTAGTGGAGGGTTCAGACGCTCAGGCATCGAAAGGTTAATAATGATAATAACTCAGTCTAAAGGTTCATTTATGTTCACTTTACGTATGTGTTCATCTGTTTCTAACGTTGTTTCGTACTTATACGTGTCCAAAATCCTCCAGCAAAATCAAAGTTTTAGCTTTTTTACATTAAACAACTGTCTGGATCAGAAACTGTTTTTTCTGTCATATTTGTAAAAAAAATAATTTTTATTTATTTATTTTTGTCCCCTACGGGAGAATATGTTGGAGTGAACAGTTCTTAATTAATCCTGCAGAGGGCACCACTTCCATTACCAGTGTAACCAAATAACATGAAGAATAAAAATGTAAGGACGTTAAAAACAGACATGGTTTAATGTTAATATTCAGAAGAGTAGATGTATTAAATATGTGCTTATGTCCACAGTGTGTTCTCCGTCTGCGTTCTCATCTATAAACTGTAAATAAATAAAATGTAGGCAGAGGACAGAACATCTCTAAACTGTAAATAAAAGGACAGAACGCTGCGTCTGTTCATATGTGTTTAACCTTAAATCTAAACTAACCTGGTTTCCTCCTCATCCAACACCGTTAAAGCTGTTTGTGAACCTCTGTTTTCTGCTCCGTTTCCATGGGCGGTTTGTTTCCGGTTTGTCTCCAGAGTCCTGTTCTATTTGTGATGAACGCTGGCTTTAAAAATAGGACTGTGCTTCAGATTCAGGTTTGGGTTTTTTTGACGTTGCTTTGACTCTTTTTCTGTGACAGACACCTTTACCAAAGGTCCCTCAAAGGATGATGGGAAATCTGTCAAACAGCCGCCCACAGGTAAAGGCCTCCCTGACCCCCCCACCCCAGCCGTGGGTTTCCTGCTGGTTTTAGTCTCAGGCTGTTCAACATCTGCTTCTGCCGCCTGAATCCTGGGCTTCTGTTTTTATTTTCCTTCCTGTTTTTATTTTCGGCCTCTTTTGTTCGTCTGATGCCTAAACACGAGCGCTAACCTCATGTGTGTCTGATACCTTCTGTGTCTGATTTTTCCTCTAATCAAATTTAGATCCAAACTGTTTTCAGCCTTAAACTGATCTGAAGCTCATTGAACTAATGCTGATCACCTGCTTTAACAGACGTCTGTCCCGCTTTGACGCACGTCTGTCCCGCTTTGACGCACGTCTGTCCCGCTTTGACGCACGTCTGTCCTGCTGGTATCTGAGTGGGCATGGCACACACACTCTGAGGAAACCTCCACAAACTTATATTCACTGTTTAATTCTACAGTCTTGGAAATAAGTAAAACAAAACTGAAAAAAAAAAACTAACAATGAGACGTCCATAAAAGGGCGACCTCATCTGAACTAAAATAAGACAAGTTTGATCCAGATCTGTGTTAACGCTGAGGAATCACAGAGTTCTGATCCGAACCAGAGTCCAAGGGTGGACTAACAAGGCTCATTAAGCTGAAGTCATCTTTTCTACACACACACACACACACACACACACTAGTTTAAAGTAAATCCTCCGTTTTCATTGGTTCGTTGTAATCACATGAACAGCTCATTATCTCAGTTTTCCAGTTTGTTATCATTGGTCTAACGTGTAAACACTTCAGTTTGGTCCTGTGCAGGTTTTTCACATGAGCGTCACGTGTTTGTTCTGTCAGACGTTCTTGTTCCAGTTGAATGAAATCATTTGTTCCACAGGTTTATTAAGTTAGCGTCGCCCTGGAGTTGGTTTTGTTGGTAGAAACTGTCCTGATCCGGTTCATTAAATAGACCAGGAGCCTGGTTCTGGTTCTGTTCCTGCTGTCACCAGGAAAATGAGTGTTTAACTCAACAGCACCATCTAGTGGAGAAAACAGGAAGTGACTGAAGTGGACTTGAATGTCAGCTGACAACAGATGCTCCTCCTGCTAGAGGACGTCTTCAGTCCAGGCTCTGTCTCCACACGCCCCTCTGAGGTGTCCTCTGTAATCCTGTCCATCCTTCTCCACTGTCTTCTCGTCCTTTCCTGAATCTTTTTCACCTCTAACCTTACGTTAATCTGAACAGTTGACCTTAAATGCTCCCGTCTGGCATCATGGTGCGTTCATGCACCTCAGTGTTAATTGTTTTTTTTAATTTTTATGTTTCAGAGGCCAACGTGAGCACGTCCATTCAGGTGGATTCCACAGCCAAAGGGTCTGTCGCTGCCTGGGCCATTTTACCAGTGTGTAAGTGAAGGACAACAAATTTAGGATTTAATGGACAAACTGACTTTATACACTGTTTTTTCTTCTTCCTCCTATTGAATTGACTCTGCCTCTCTGTATTTGTGTAACTGCCCCCCCAAAGTGTTTATGTGACCGTTTCTTTTCCGTGTTCTCTTCAGTGCTGCTGGCGATGGCGGCGGCTGGTGGTTACCTGATGTGGAGGAACTGGCAGCTGAAGAACCAGAAGAGCATGAACTTCGATAACCCCGTCTACCTGAAAACCACAGAAGAAGACTTGAACATCGACATCACCCGGCACGGTGCCAACGTTGGCCACACCTACCCAGCGGTGAGTAAACCCACTAGCCCCGCCCCTCACCGTCAGGGCCGCTCTGAGCATCTGTGCGGGTTTAATTCGCCCTCGGCAACGACCTCTGCTCCCAGCCTGACTCTGCGACTTCGTGTAATCCCAGCGTCCGCAGATTAAACGGATTAAGTGAACGTGGTCCTGGGTCGGACGGAGGACAGATGTGTTCACGTCCGTCTGGACCCACAAACAAAAACACGATCTGGACCCAGAGCCCAGTGGAACTTTGGCAGAACCAGTAGGCCCCAGCGTCGAATATAAGAAAAGACGACTAATATAAAAACAGGCAGATGG
Organism: Maxillicosta whitleyi; assembly: GCA_029822895.1. Classification (NCBI taxonomy): domain Eukaryota; kingdom Metazoa; phylum Chordata; class Actinopteri; order Perciformes; family Neosebastidae; genus Maxillicosta; species Maxillicosta whitleyi. Next base: position 13,956,416 of record JAPSES010000081.1, on the reverse strand, counting down.
TCATTAGAAAGAACAAAGAATGAAGTCAAATGGATAAAGTCAAACTAATAAAGTCGTTCTGTGTGTGTAGATAACAGCAGTATTCATAACCACGTGTTTAAGATGATTCTCCTTCTTTTTCTTCTTCTTCTTCTTTTCCTTCTCCTTCTTTTCCTTCTCTCCTTCTTTTCCTTCTCCTTTTTCTTATTATACAGAACGAGTAACTATCGATTATCTTTGAATTATTGGTTATATTAATTATTGGCTCTTGATCATTTTCATCGATTTGAATAAGATCTACTGAAGATGATGTTGTCGTTAACAGTGCATTGCTATGACAACCAGACAGGGATGCTCTGACGCTAAATGATCAGACAGGTTTTTATCCTGTTAAATGTCAGAACTCGTCTTTTCTAATAAAACTCTTTCTTTCTTTCTCCAGATTTCGATAGTGAGCACAGACGACGATTTATCTTGATCGTCTCACTGCTTTTTTGGGGGGGGGCGGGGTTTTTCTTCCCCGTACGGCAGCCCCATACAGTGGGCGTGGCGCCCCCTGGTCTCCATGCCAACGGTTGCCGTAGCAGCAGCCCTTACAGTCCAACCTCCATGCCTTCTGAAGTGCATTACCTGTGGCCGGGACAACAAGACGGAGTGTTATTTATTATTATTAATTATTCTGTGCATAAAGTATTTCCACACACTGCATCCAAAGTGTTTCCATGAATGGCTTTTTGTTCG
>JAPSES010000081.1:13907549-13924036 GCA_029822895.1 Maxillicosta whitleyi | reverse complement strand
TGTGCGGTGATTTACTACCGTTTTGGATTATTAGTGTAGCCTTTGTGCCATTTGGCTACTAGCTTGCTAGTTGGTTATCTATTCGTTTAACTCCTCAAAACATGAACTGAATAGCCTACAGTCTATACCTCAAAACCTCGACTGCATCTGCTACCAATGAAAATTATTCACGAGTCACACACGAGTCACAACACACAAGTCCGAGTCAAGTCTCAAGTCACTGAGAGCAAGTCTAAGTCGAGTCGGAAGTCTTCGTTTGTACGATGTAAGTGCGACTCGAGTCCGAGTCGCTAACTCGAGTCCCCATCACTGATATACACACATATACATACACACACACACCTATTCATACATATATATGAATACACACACGTGTGTATATATATATATATACACATACATATGTTTGTGTGTATGAATGAATGTGTATTTATATTTATTTACAGATGCTACTTACTTAAATATGCAGATAATTAACCCATTATTGTTCACTTAAATATACTTATAGAACAAAAGTTTCATGTTTGTCTTTTTTCTCATAAAGTTTAATTATTCTGCACTGATCATATTTGAACATATGAATGTGGGAAACCTTTACTTATGGAAGTGTATTGTGTGTGTGACCCACATGGACTACAGTGGTCCTAAAGTGACCCACGTGGACTACAGAGGTCCTGAAGTGACCCACGTGGACTACAGAGGTCCTGAAGTGACCCACGTAGACTACAGAGGTCCTGAAGTGACCCACATGGTCTGTGACTGAACTGTACACAATCTGACATAGATTTACACAAAAACAGATGAAACTGTCCAGAACAATTATCACTATTATATAACATTAATTGGTTGATAACGACCAGGGGTCAGGGGTCACCATCAGCTGAATGACTTGTGTCTCCAGTGACACGATGGTCCTTAAAGGATTGATGTGAATGTTTTCCAATAATACCGTCACCTTCAGCTCCTCGTCTCCATCATTAAAAGACACGTCATTCACTGTCGCCTGGAGACAAACTGGGAGGAAAACGCCTCAGTGACTCATCTGCCTGAAATGACACCGTTGTCATCATCATCATTGTCGTCATCATCACCATCATCATCATCATCGACTCTTCACATGAAGAACAGGTTCCCCTGCAGCAGCTCCAGACTCGTCCATCTCTGATTTCATCCAAACACAGGTTTTCAGGTGTTGTGACCTTTGACCTCTTCCTGAACCTGAACTACAGGGTTCTGCTGTTGGTCCAGAATTCCACAAAACTAAAGGAACACGAGCTTCACCTTCAACAAAACCAGAACAAACACATGGAACATGTAATCCACCTTAAACATGTGTTTTTATTAAGTAGTGAAGGACACGGTTTATTCTTTTGGGTTTTTCAACAAATAATGAATAATAGACTCTAAATAAATACACTGTGTTAAATGTCCTTCTATAGACTCTAAATAAACACACTGTGTTAAATGTCCTTCTATAGACTGTAAATGAACACACTGTGTTAAATGTCCTTTTATAGAGTGTAAATAAACACACTGTGTTAAATATCCTTCTATAGACTGTAAATAAACACACTGTGTTAAATGTCCTTCTATAGACTGTAAATAAACACACTGTTAAATGTCCTTCTATAGACTGTAAATAAACACACTGTATTAAATGTCCATCTATAGACTCTAAAAAAACCCACAATGTGTTAAATGTCCTTCTATAGACTCTAAATAAACACATTGTGTTAAATGTCCTTCTATAGACTGTAAATAAACACACTGTGTTAAATATCCTTCTATAGACTGTAAATAAACACATTGTGTTAAATGTCCTTTTATAGAGTGTAAATAAACACACTGTGTTAAATGTCCTTCTATAAACTCTAAATAACACACTGTGTTAAATGTCCTTTTATAGAGTGTAAATAAACACAGTGTTAAATATCCTTCTATAGACTGTAAATAAACACACTGTGTTAAATGTCCTTTTATAGAGTGTAAATAAACACACTGTGTTAAATATCCTTCTATAGACTGTAAATAAACACATTGTGTTAAATGTCCTTCTATAGACTGTAAATAAACACACTGTATTAAATGTCCATCTATAGACTCTAAAAAAACCCACAATGTGTTAAATGTCCTTCTATAGACTCTAAATAAACACATTGTGTTAAATGTCCTTCTATAGACTGTAAATAAACACACTGTGTTAAATGTCCTTCTATAGACTGTAAATAAACACACTGTGTTAAATGTCCTTCTATAGACTGTAAATAAACACACTGTGTTAAATGTCCTTCTATAGACTGTAAATAAACACACTGTATTAAATGTCCATCTATAGACTCTAAAAAAACCCACATTGTGTTAAATGTCCTTCTATAGACTCTAAATAAACACACTGTGTTAAATGTGTGGGTTTGGCATCAATCTGAGTCTCATTCCAAGTTTGGGGTGGAACCCATGGTGTCCACTGGTGTTACATACAGTACCCAAACATTTAAACACTAAGAAATCACCACATCACTGCCTTGAATAAATAGTTCAATTCCCAAAATGGACCAGTGACAGAATATAAAAAAAACAGTAGTGTGTAACTGTTGTGTCCTTTTGACCGTGTTACATGTGGATTTTAGCCTAGAAATCTAGATGCCCCTTGTGGCCGCAAATTGAATTTGCTACAGGAGCAGTCTAGAAACTTGAGGCACTGAAAATCCAAATGGGACCAGGCCAATCAAATCGTGAGGAGCAGACTTGGAGGCCGGCCTACCTAGTGACAACATACATTTCGTTGTGTAGTCCAGAGAGAGGCTAAACAACAATGGCTACTCACTGTGAACAGTCATTTGATTTGGCTTTGGCAGCAACGCTAGACAATTTAAAAATACACTTTTCTTTGCGAGAGGAGCAAAAAATGGCACTTAAGCTTTTTTTTTTTTTTGGAAAAAAGGGACGTATTCAGAGTTTTGCCCACCAGGTACGGCAAAAGTTTAATTTATCAGCTTGCTCCATTAGTGGGATGACGCATGGGCTTCCACAACCCGCTGGTGGTTGTTGTGTCACCACTTTTAGCCTAATGGACGACCAGTTACAGGAGGCTGAAAAACTAGGAATACGAGCAGCACAACTTCGCAAAGGCGGAGGAGAAACGAGGACATCTCGTTTGTGTGCGCTAGCTGACGGACTTGTTTGGGATTCTACGGAGGGTTCCTCCTTTTCGTCCTGCACCCATCTCCAGTACACCGGCAAATCGCGTTCAAGTCTTTCTAGAAGATTGTGACAAACCTTACAAATGCGGCTTGACTGTTTGTCTTTTTAATACTTGCACTCCAAGGTACATTAGCCTCTCTGCAATACTTTGTGTTTTTTTCTTTTTTTCAAATATCTGAGTTGAATTAACAAGCATCAGCATCATTTTGACTACATTCCACTGTGTTCTTCCAGTCGCGCTGACTATGTAATCTTTCTTCATTGCTCTGATTGGTTGGTGCCCAACTTTTAACGTGGCGTTGAGTGCAGAGACAACTTGACAGACAATGTTTATCCCGCCCACACTGCTGCCAAGTCTTGCCAGACCCTGGCACAAGCTATAGCTGTAGGGGTTTGGCTCCCAGGCTAAACAGATTTATGTATAAATGTAATTTAAAATAATATAAAAGTGTGTTTTATAAAAACAGTTTGTTTTATCTCAGTAAATATTTATTCTTCAAATAAACCCAAAGTTCTTCTAAACTTGCGTCAGAACATTCGTCCTGTTTTTAGACCAGTTTTATAAAAACACTACATGAATAAGTGGCCCGAGGTAACGCTAAAACAAAATACGATCTGTTTAGTTGTGGGTTTTCTCTGAAAGTGGTAAAATGTTCGAGTCTCTGGTGCAGACGAATAAACGACTGGTGAATTTACAGTTATTTACAAAGTTAAAAAGACTTTCTGTGAATTTATTTAGTGAATAAATGAAGGTTTATTGTGAAAAGAAAAAAGTAAATGTTAGTTTGTTTTAGGAAAATGTAGAAATCGCAGTTTTAAAGTGGTTCTGTTGATGGTTTACACTTTCTTTTCCTTTTGGTCTTTCATTCATTCGTTTGTTCATTCATTCATTCATTCGTTCAGGGTCATCGGAGTCTATCCTAGAAACCGTTTTAATGTCAAACACTAAAAGAAATGACCGAAACCATCTTGTACAGAACTTTAATTGTTTCGTTGAAGTGGTGGATTCGACTGTTCGCTGATGATCTGTTCATTTATTTCAGCAATATTTTCTACAAAAGCGGTGCTTTTATCACTTACATGAATATCCATTTGTGTAAAATGTTTAACCCGTTCATTTTCAGTTTCTTTTTTATGGAAAAAGTATAAATGTTGTTTATAAACGTACCAAACCTCCTCTGTTCATTTGGATTGAAAACGTAAGAATTTCTTCGTATGTAGATAAAGTGAAATATTGGCAAATATGGATGACACTGATAAAGAAAAGGACAGGACGGGTGGTTTTCAATTCAACTCATTATTGCAGTAAAACTGGTACAGAGTAACAGATTACAAAGCTCATGGCACAGTCACCGAAAAAGAGAAATGAGGTGTGTATGTACAACAAGGAGGGGAAAAAGAAACATTATGGCTAATAGAAACATCAGGGCTAACATAAAGTTAAAGATACTGTCACTCTGGAGATGACTCGATAATACAACAAAGAGAAAACATGAAATGAAGCATCGCAAAAATAACATTACTGAATAAAAAATACATTAAGCACTTACAGCGACAGATTCAATCCTAGTGTTCGACCTAGGTCCAATTCAAAGCAGCTTTTCCATTTCACAAAAAGCTCAATTTTTATGGTAAACACTAAAAACCAACGACTGAAACTGCTCCGCACGTGATTTTCATCTTTTTGGGGAAATAGCTGATACGATTGTTTGTTGATGACCTGCTTATTTATATTAGCAACGACACTCCAATGTTCGCAAAAATTTCATATATTAATCTGGAATCAGGTGCTGGGGGTCTTTCGTTTAATTTGGAAAGAAAACCCGTTAAAAATAGACGAAAAACAGGGGAGTCAGAGCTGGAGCGGAGCCTGCAGGGGGCGCCAAACCACCACAAACATGTTTGGGTTCTATGGTTCTCACAAGCCCATCTCACACTTTAATATCTAACGTGTTTTTTATTCTGACTGAACACGTAACATCAGGGAATGTCTACGACTTCTGATCAATTTGAGCAACGATGGCGATGAAAAGGTGCGAAAAGTTTCACATTCACTTTCAAAGGGATCAAAGCCACATCTTCTGTTGAACCATGTGACTGTTATTTAACAAAGAAACACTATTCGACTTTAACCTGTTTTTTTTTTGTTGTAAATACGGTGAAAAAGACGTCCAATCTAAATGTATGTTAAGAAAAACCAAAACCACAAATAAAGCAGAAACACAATCAGAACTTCTGCTAAAATTAAAGGTCTTTAACACATTTGTCATTTTTCCATTGATCCTCAAATGCAACTTGCGAATAAAAATTTGCCTAATGGAAAAACGCAATTTGTTTAACGTTAGAATTCAAAAGTTTTTCATTTTTGTCTGATTAAAAAAAACAAACTGATCCATTAGTGAAACATTAGTACCTTTTACATTTTCCCTAAAATTGCGTGAATATAACTGGCGCATAAAAATTAGCCTAATGGGTAAATGACAATTTCACTAAAACGCGTAATTAATTACAAACGATTGTTGGTACAAGTGGTGGTTTTTCGGGCATAGCTAAATAGGTATATTGTGCAAAACTGCAATGAAAGACCTTTTTGCGCAACTTAAGTCACATGAACAAAAAAAAAGGATGTTGACGGACGTTATAACAAGAGAAGAAGAGTTAGAAGAGATTCTAGACCCAAAACACGTATTTATGGAATGACATTTCACGATAATAAATAAATCACCACATTTGTGATTTAATGGAAAAAACATTACGCACTTGTTTGTTTTTTTTTACATTTAATAAATATTGGAAAAGTTTTGAGCAGGTGTCTGACGGAAAAGAGACGATTGCAATAAAACAGGGTTCGGACTCAGGTCACTGGAAGGAGGTCGTAGTTTCCTCCACAGGTTCTACGGTTCTGTCGACGCTAACCCATTCGGGCTCCGATCCGGCTCTGACCGAACTGATCCTCGATGCAAACGCGACAGTTCGACTCACACTTGAAATGGTCGGAAACAGAAACCACATACAATACTGAGCACCACCGACGGAAAAAGAAAAAATTGGCACCTGGCTACGGTAACGGGACAAATATGATCGCACTAAAAATAAAAACAAGCTCTTCATCATCATCTTCATCAACTCACTGAAAATGCTTGGTGACTATTTACACATTTCTCTGCAAAAGATACGATTAAAAATGGTAATGTCATGAGGCGTGAAGGATTGGACGAATGTCGCAGATTCTGGCTCCTCCCCCTGAACTGTCAAAAAGCTCCCAGATAAAAAAAAAAAAACAGAAAACGTCCAAAAAGGTTGAAAAAACATGATTTCTGAAGTTTTGACCTCACTACATTTTCAATGCGACACATTTTTTCAACACACACTGAATTTTACTTTTTCATCTTTAAACAAAAAAAAGAGGAAAAAAAATCGATACAACATATTTCTAAAACACAAAATAACAACAGTCTACATGTAAAAATATAAATTTTACATACACAATTTCAAAATAATGGTTAAGTTCGCCATTTTGTTGCATACAATTTACAAACGTCTGTGTTGTCGTCGCCTCGGGTCGATGGAACTCCAGTCCCATGTTTTGTCCTGTGCAGGGTGCCGTACTCGTCAAACGGTGTTGTCACGGCAACAACGATGCACACAATAAAGTCCGTTGAAAAGTCGTGACACCGAGGGGCCTTGCCAACTTCCGCCGGTTCAGTCTTTGAGAAAATAATTCGTCCCCAAGTCAACCCTCCTTTAGCAAAAAAGAAAAGTCAAACAGGAAACGGCCCCTCCTTATATACTGTATATATGTTTTGTACATTTATATATAGATTGATTTATTCAAATAGATTCTTTTCCAGTTTCCGAGCCTTGGGTACGATTTAACGGCGTCAAAATGACCTCCGACAGAAAACCACGCTGCCGGGTTCACGAATTGTCAATTTTATTTGTGTTTTGTTCAGTTTTTTTTTGTGTTTGTTTTTTTTTTTTTTGTGGGTTTTTTGGTCTTTTTTTGTTGTACATTTTCTTAATAGACATGTAAACCAGAACAGACAAAGAAAGAAAGTAATAAGAGAAAAGATTTTTCTTAAAAAAGAGAAAACCCAAAAAAAGTTTGTTTTACAACGTACGACCACACACTTTGTACTGAGACTACGTCGGCTTACGGACAAGCCCATCAAATATGGATAAAAAGCTGATAAGCTATCATACAAGAAGAGACGCTGTTCACCATGGAAACGGGGCTGGGGAGGGGGGGGTGGGGGGTGGGGGGAGGATGGGGAGTGGGCGGGGCTTGTTTGCTAAATTAAGCGTCTGTCCCGTTGACACGCGTCTACTCACATAGAAGCATACAGTACATTAAATACAGTTTAGTTTTTATCCAAAAAATACTTTTTTTTCCTTTTTAGCTTTTTTTAAATTCCCAGGTCTGGTAAAAAACCCGACTGCATAGAACCTAACAACTAAGAACAGGTTTCCCTAAGCTTGCATCCTATTAAAAGACCAGGTAAATGTCCTCCTCTGACGTCTCCAATGATATGAACTCTAAAAAGGCACGTTGGTTAAGTGTGAATGTTCTAATTGCATCGTGGGACTGGACCGGACCAGGGCTCGGGCTCTTCAGGACTCATAAGGCTCGGGTCAGTGGAGAAGACGAGTCGGCCTGGACTACAAGGGGCTAAAGAGTGGGCGGGGATGGGGTGGGGCCTCTCAGACCTACGACACACGAACTCGGTTTGTTGTGACGAGTCGTTTCCTGATCCGAGGCCTTCAGGGGTCGGTTCAGTTCTGATGGATCAGCTGATCCACCTCAGGGTCCTGGTTGGTTCCTGTGACTAACCCACAAAAGTCAACCCTGGAACTGATTGGATCAAAGTCTGGAAGCTCCGAGTTCGACCTCCGACCAATCGGAGTGGCAGCTGTTTTGACCTCAGACACAAGAACCCGGTTCAGTTCGATTGAAACCGACCAGATGATTCTCGACCAGTCTTCGGATCAAACGCCGTCATTGGGTCAAGTTTGGTCCAAATCAGAGACTAGATTAGGTTTTGTCTAAAACCATGAAGCTAAATGGACCCATGTGGTTCTACCAGACCCTCTGGAACATCTGGAACCTGATTCCACTGAAGGACTCGAACCAGGAAAGACCTTAAATGAAGCGTCGACACAGTCGGCCCCAGAGGTCGGTTCTGGGTTCAGGACGTTCAGGATTAAGTTCGGCTGACATTAAACCAGGATCCGAGGGATTCTAATAAACCAGGAATGCTTGAACCCCCCCACCCCAATGATTGTTCCCGTGCTTCCCCTGCAGCGTTGTTGTTATTACAGACACCGGACCACCTTCGTCCTTTCAGACCCGTGGATTCGTTGGTCTCTAACTCTTCAGGACGTTGGTCCGACCTGTAGATCTACGTGATCCGGACCAACTGGAGCCCTCGGTTCAAGTAGTGACGCTTTAGGGAATGTGCTAAAAGTGGAATAGAGTCCGAGCGTGTGGTCCGTCCAATACTCCGGTCTGATCCAGGATGTCGTCTCCAACTCTTCTTCATTTGTTGTTTTTTTCAAAGTGACAGAATCTAAAAGTCTAAACGTCCACTTCACTGCAGGGTTCCGTCTCCGTTCTCTACAGTTCCACGTGGCTCTGATTCATTCATTCATCTAATGATTGGTCGTCAGGTCTGTCCTTCGCCTCCACACGAACAGCTGCCGTTTTACCGTCGCTTCAAAGACTCGACTAAAAACGTAGCGTTCAGGTTCGGCTTCGGGTCAAATGTGCAGTTTTAGTGCGAATTCACAAGAAGGTTCTGGACACGTCCCAACGACTCCGGATCTGTGATAGTCAACGAGCATTTGTTGGAGTAAAAGTTCCCTCCGTGTGTTTGGTCGTCGGAGCGCAGGTCAGGTCACGGCTCATCTTCGTCCTTCATTGTCTGTTGCGTTTGGGCTCCGGACTGCGGGACACTTCCTGTTAGGTCGTTTGTGTTGCGTGGGTGTTTCTCTGTGTGCGTCTGTCCGACTCGTTTGCATCCAAGAGGAGATCAGGCACAGCTTCATCCACAGTGCGGCATTAGATCGCCGTTCAGCCAGCGACGGCGCCGAGGCTGCATTTTTAACCGTGTTGCTTTTTTACAAAAAAACAAAGAAATCTCTTTAAACACTTTGATATGTTTTGTTTTGTTCTTTTCTTATCAAACCTCCCCGACCCCGTCTGCGTCCTGTCGCACAAGTTAAACAGTTTTTGTCTTTTTTTTTTCTTTTCTCATATATATATATATATATATATAATATATATTTATATATAGAACCCTTTTGTTCTTTAAAACTGGGAATGTTCATAAAATATGTTGAACTTCTCTGATGATGAGTTCAAAGACTTCGTGTCAAACTCCCACAAAGCGCAGTCGATCAGCCGATGAAACGTCCACGTCCTGTTTCGCTTCAGCTGGAAACAAAGCGGCCGAAGCGACTCTGCAGTTCGTGTTTCTCGACAGAAGGAGGAGACGAAGGCGAAGGGGAGGATCGGACATGACGGACGAGAGAAAGAGGCTGATCTGATTGGTCAGGCTGAAGTTCCGGAGGATCTGATTGGTCGGGCTGAAGCGACGACGGGGTTGATCGTTTGTTGGGATTCGGAGGAAAGGTCGTCAGAGGAAGTGGTCGCTCATCATCTTGATGAACTCCGGCACCTTTGACCTGAAGATGGAAACCAAGTGACATCAGGGTCAGAAACAGCAACATGGACAACATGAACACATCTGAGACGTTCAAGAGCGTGGTTCGTTCAGGTTCCATTCAGACCAATGTGATCTGAACCGGACTGGGACAAAAGAACCGTAAAAAAGTAGAAAATGTTTCCATCGACAGTTTCCTGTAGAAAAAACTCAGTCGTATGAGCAACCTGAAGTGTCTTAATGAATACTGTGCGTCCGTTTATCGTTTATACATTTTTTATAACATAAACACACGACAGAACAGAATGTTAGTCCAATTCCACTGACTTACATGAAGACACTTAAGCTCGTTCATGTTCAGGCTTTTGTAAAAAGACAGTTTTTAAATGAACAAATGAAATGTAATTTTACATTTTTTGCAGTAAAATAAAAAGACAAAACTTCATATTTATTCTTATTTTCAGGTTCTTGTGTTCTTTGACTGGTTCTGATCCACTTTTGTTCATATTGGTCTGAATGAACCTGAACTCACATGATTTTAACATCAGTGAGTAAAAATGTCTTCAGGGTCATTTGGTTTTTCATATATTCATCCTGTCGGAGGGGCGGGGCTTATGCTTGACCCCCCCTCCCCCCCTTGAACGTCATTAACACAGTGAACATTTACAGCTGAAACATCACATCAACACAGAAAACAACAGAGAAAAACCAAGACACATGAAACAGTCACATTTAAAATCACACTTACTGCCAATCTGTTGTTCAATTGTACCAAAGACCAGACAAAAGCCACCAGGACCTGGACCTGGACCAGGACCAGGACCAGGACCAGGACTAGGACGAGGACTCAGGCTTCTACACTAATGCACACTGTTTTCTGTGAACTTTTCGTCTGTTTTTTGCATCAGATACAGTTGGTGCAGACATCACTTCAACCCTGCGGTGTCCAGGTGAGTATATTAAACACATCTTTAACCCTGCGGTGTCCAGGTGAGTAGATTAAACACACTTCAACCCTGCGGTGTCCAGGTGAGTAGATTAAACACATCTTTAACTCTGTGGTGTCCAGGTGAGTATATTAAACACGCTTTAACCCTGCGGTGTCCAGGTGAGTATGTTAAACACACTATAGCCCTGCCATGTCCAGGTGAGTATATTAAACACGCTTTAACCCTGCGGTGTCCAGGTGAGTATATTAAACACGCTTTAACCCTGCGGTGTCCAGGTGAGTATATTAAACACATCTTTAACCCTGCAGTGTCCAGGTGAGTATATTAAACACGCTTTAACCCTGCGGTATTTGGACACAAACAAACACACAAACGAATCAAATAATCAACGAAATGAGTAAAAATGATGAAAACAAACAAAATGAAGTAAAGTAAACGCCTAAAGCCAAATTAAACCAATAAAAACATAAATTACATCATTATTTGACTAAACTCGTTTCTGTGTCAGAAACGATAAAACACTCTTGTATCTGATGCACAAACAGGATGAGACGCTCACAGCTGTTCATGTGTGAATGAAGCCAAACGTTGGAGCGCAGGTTTTTTTTTGTTTTTGTGGTGCTTTCGGATCAGGCCTGATGGGGGCGCTACGCTACGCTGAAACGCTTTGGTGCTTAAACGTTTGCAGGAGGTACAACAGCAGATTAGTTGTCAAGTGAAATCTTCTGACCATTCAGGGGGGAGGAGATGTTGCTGCGTTTTACATTTGTCCCATGGGGTTGGAGCTGTCGCCCATGGCGGCGGCAGCGGCGTGGTGAGCGGCGGCCAATGACAGCGGAGTCCCGTCCGACGTCACGGTGACCTTTTCCTCCTCACGACGCTTCAGACAGGCCGCCTTTGGGTTCAGGTTTCGCTCTGAAACAGACACAGATTTGGGTCAAAATAAGACGTTTGGGTCAGATTTTACAGACAATGAAGCCAAAGGATCTGAACAAGTTCAACAGGTGGAGGGGGCGCCCCCCAGTGGAAGGACTGGGACAGTACAAGTGAAGAAAGGGAGGAAAACTGATGAAAACAAAGAAGAAAAGAGGCAAATTAATGAACAGAGTGAGAAAAGAGACTGTGACTAAAACTGTCCTGTTAAACAGCTGATGAATCCAACGTCTGAACCGGTTCCTTTTTCCTTTTAAACCTTTTTGTTTCCATGTTTTTGTTGTTTTTATTTGTAATATCACTAATGTGCACCCCAGGAACAGAAGTAAAAAAAAAATGAAAAAATATGAAACAGAAGGTAAAAAAAAAAAAAAAAGAAGTGAAAAATGTGAAAAAATATGAAACAGAAGTTAAAAAATGTGAAAAATATGAAACAGAAGTAAAAAAAAAGAAGTGAAAAGTGAAAAAATATGAAACAGAAGTTAAAAAAAGTTTTAAAAACCCACACAGCTGCACAATCGACATTTCTCTAATTATTTAAGGGTTAAAGGTCACTGTCAGATGAATGGGTACCAAGCCCCGCCCCCGGCATGGCTCCTCCCACTGACCTCGGACCTGCTGCTCCAGACTCAGGATGACGGCCACAGCCTGGTGCAGGATCAGTAACTTGGTCTGTGGTTTGTCGCTTTTCAGGTGCAGCTGCACCATCCGGCCCAGTTCCTTGAACGCCTCATTGATGTCGCGGACGCGCAGACGCTCACGGGCGTTGTTGGCCATCCTCCGCTCGCGCTCACGCTCCATCTTCTGCTCCGGCGACAGGTCCTCATCATCATTGTTGCTACGGTGACCAAACAAGAGGAAGAAGAAGGGGTGGGGACAGAGGCAGGAAAAGGACGGCTCAGTTTGGAGGTGAACGTAGACACTGACGACGGTCGTCATGACAACCGTTGACCTAATGTTTAATTAAATGTTATTTAGGGTCAGATTCAACCTGTGATCGGTTCTTTTATTGTGTCACCGTCATCATGACGATGAAGGCTTTTGCTCAAACACTAAACTTTATTTGATATTTTGGGAGTTTTTTTCTAAACTCGTTGCATCGTCATCATCGACTTCTGTACGTGTTAAATAATGAAATAATTCAAATAAACGCAGCAACAGAAATAAAATAAAGTATCATAAACATGATTAAATATGAATAATCAGATCAAATAAATAAAACATCAACAGTAACTGTTCAGATGTAACATTCATGTTAAAATAAAAAATAAAAAATAATGAATGTTTTGCTTTTTTGAAGTTCTGACAAATTCTAATTATTGTCTAATTATTGATATTTAATTAAGACATTTTGTACATATAGTATTTAATATAATCTCATCCTATAGTTAAAATAAAAATACTACAAATATAAACGATAAAAACTCATCAGGTTAAAACAGAACGTTTACGAACGGAGAATCTAATGATTTTCAATAATATTAAGTTAAAATACATTAAGTTATTTTGTTATTTAATGGTTGAATCATAATGAGAAAATATTTTAAAAATATAGTAATTATAGTAAATATTGTATAATGTTTATTATTATAGAAAATCTCATCATCACATTTCTAAGTTTATGTTAAAATAAGACAGTAAAATAAATAAATAAATACAATTTTTATATATATTATATATATAAACCCAAAACTGATAATATATGTGCAAATGTTTATGTGTATGGAATCTGATTTGTGTCGAAATAATTAAACAAAAAAAGCTTCTTTAAATAATCTATATGTGTCGACACATAGACACAAATCTGACTCTGTCCATGAGTTTAGTTTTTTTGATTTTAACGTTTATATTATATTTATATAGAACACTTTAACCCTGAAACAAACACACATTCATTCTCATCATCATCATCTTCATCATCATCTTCATCACCGCCACCATGGTGCACATTCTGTGGGTTTGGGATCCAAATGTTTCTGATTTCACTCGTCCTCCATGTGACAAATAAACAGGATAAACACTGTGATTTCTGTGGACGGAGCCGATGGCAGCTTGGCTCCGCCCAGAACTGGAAGTGGTTTGTTTTCCAGCTGTGGGTGCGAGGAGGCGGGGCTTGTTTGGAAATGTTCCGTGGGCTCTACTCTGTTGTGTGAGAAGCAGTTAAACCCAGGTTCAAGACTCTGGAGAGAGGGAGGCGTGGCCCCAACGGCGCCGCCCCAACACAGCGCCGCCCCAACTGCTCATATTTCACCGAGTCTCTGTTGTCGGTGATTGCTTTATTGATTAACTGTTTTGTTTAACTGCTTCTCATCACACTTGTTCACTTCATCAAAGTCCAGAGGCTGGTTCCCAAAACAGGACCGGATCAGAACCAGGTTCAAGTGGGACCAGAACCGAACAATAAAAAGAACCAGAAAATGTCTGTTTGAGTCGTATTTACACGGTTCAGCTTCAGTCAGAGTTTGGGATGGTTGTAAAGATTCCTTCTATGCTGTTTTATTGTTGTTCTAAATTCATGTAATGTAATCTAAATTAACCTAATGTAATCTAAACTAATGACTGTAATCTAAATTAACCTAATGTAATCTAAACTGACTGTAATCTAAATTAACCTAATATAATCTAAATTCATGTAATGTAATCTAAATTAACCTACTGTAATCTAAATTAATGTAATGTAATCTAAATCAACCTAATGTAATCTAAACTAATGACTGTAATCTAAATTAACCTAATATAATCTAAACTAATGACTGTAATCTAAATTAACCTAATATAATCTAAACTAATGACTGTAATCTAATATAACCCAATGGCTAACCCGCTCCATGTCTGGTCCTGGTTCTGCTGGTTGGTTCTGTGGCCCGGCCCGTGTTCTGGGAACGCTGCAGGTCCAGCCCACCTGGGGGTTGATGGAAGTGAGCGTCTGCAGGTGGGCGGGGTTACCTAGATCTTGACCTCTCTATAGCTTTGAGCTCCTTCCCGTCCACGTCCTCGTTCTTGGGTTCCAGGGATTTGTTGTCCTGCAGGAGGTTCTCATCTCCCTCGTCCTCAGATTTGATGTCGGAGCTGACGGAGGAGGTGCTCTGGCCCTGGAGGCCCCCCGACAGCGCTGCACACAAAACAGCCCCCCCACAAACGGTGAGTCCATCAAACTTTAACCCTTTAACCACCACGGTGCCAAAGCCACACATTTAGAACTTCTGAGCTCGGGTTCTGTCTGTTGGTCCAGAACACGAGGGTAGACGTCTGCATTGGCTGAAGGGGGGAGGGGGCGGGGCTTAGAGCAGCAGAGTGCAGTCAGTGAGAGACACAGTAGGTTTTTCTGACTTTTATCAGTGTTTTAGTTCAGAATTCATGTAAATAATAGTGATGGTTCTGTTTCACAGAGTTCTACTGGTGAGGTTTGGTTTCTGTTTTCATCTGTAGTTTTTTCTATCGTTCATTAATTGTGATCCGACAAACAAATGTTTGAACATGTGGAAAGTAGTTCCTGTTTATTTTTTTATTACTCTGCAGTTGTGGCCCAAAGAGCTGGAGAGTCGACTCATGGCTGAAGGGTTGCCAGTTTGATTCCACAGGTAGGGAAAGTTGTTGGCTGATGTGCCTTTGAGCAAGGAACTAACCCCCAGTGTGTGATGTGTCCCTGCATGTTCTACAGATGAGTTAAAAGTGTCATAAAAAACAACAGTTTATTCAAACTGTATATTTGTCATTATTTATATTTTATTAAAACTGTATATTTGTCATTATTTAAAGTTTATTAAAACTGTATATTTGTCATTATATTTATTAAAACTGTATATTTGTCATTATTTAAAGTTTATTAAAACTGTATATTTGTCATTATTTATAGTTTAATAAAATTGTATATTTGTCATTATTTATATTTTATTAAAACTGTATATTTGTCATTATTTATATTTTATTAAAACTGTATATTTGTCATTATTTATATTTTATTAAAAACTGTATATTTGTCATTATTTATATTTTATTAAAACTGTATATTTGTAATTATTTATAGTTTATTAAAACTGTATATTTGTCATTATTTATATTTTATTAAAACTGTATATTTGTCATTATATTTTTAAATATTGTTTTAATATATGTGTGTACACATACACACACACATATACACACGTATACACATACACACACATATACACATACACACACGTGTACATATACACACACATATACACACGTGTACACACACACACATATACACATACACACACGTGTACATATACACACACATATACACATGTATACACACACGTGTACACACACATATATACACACACGTATACACATACACACACACATACACACACGTATACACGTATACACACACACACACACACATACGTATACACATACACACACACACGTATACACATACACACGTATACACATACGTGTATACACATACACACATATACACACACACGTATACACATACACACACACACACACTGGGTCACTGCCAACTTCGACACAAAACGCCACGCTCTCTTCCCACGCACACACTGAACCGGCGGCCATTTTGGATGTTTGCTGCCTGACTGGAGGCATTTTGTGCAGCTCTGACTGACGGCCGGAGCGGGTTCCACGTGGAACCGTGTCCAGACCAAACCAACGTCATCTTAGAACACACACGGTGGTGTGTTTTTCACATTTAAAGTTTAAAGTCATTCACTTCTGACAAAAATGTTTTATTATCAGATCATTTATT
>JAPSES010000081.1:13868497-13870997 GCA_029822895.1 Maxillicosta whitleyi | reverse complement strand
CCAAATTATTACGAAAACAAACAAAAAAATGAGCCAAATTATTACAAAAACAAACAAAAAAAAATGAGCCAAATTGTTATGAAAACAGACAAAAAAATGAACCAAATCATTACAAAAACAAACAAAAAAAAATGAGCCAAATTGTTATGAAAACAGACAAAAAAATTAACCAAATTATTAAGAAAACAGACAAAAAATGAGCCAAATTATTAAGAAAACAGACTAAAAAAAATGAGCCAAATTATTACAAAAACAAACAACAAAAAAATGAGCCAAATTGTTATGAAAACAAACAAAAAAATGAGCCAAATTATTAAGAAAACAGACTAAAAAAAATGAGCCAAATTATTACGAAAACAAAAAAAAATGAGCCAAATTATTACGAAAACAGACAAAAAAAGGAACCAAATTATTAAGAAAACAGACTAAAAAAAATGAGCCAAATTATTACGAAAACAAAAAAAATGGGCCAAATTATTATGAAAACAGACAAAAAAATGAACCAAATTAATAAAGAAAACAGACAAAAACAGACAAAAAAAAATGAGCCAAATTATTAAGAAAACAAACAAAAAAATTTGCCAAATTATTACGAAAACAAACAAAAAAAAGATCCAAATTATTATGAAAACAAACAAAAAAATGAGCCAAATTATTATGAAAACAGACAAAAAATGAGCAAAATTATTATGAAAACAAATTTAAAAAAATGAGCCAAATCAACATAAAAATGAGCTCAGTTATGAAAGTGAAAATAATAAAGTAAATTCTTATGAAAGTAAAGACTGGACATAATGATGTTGTTTTTGAAGCATCTGTAAACGGAACGCGTTAACATTAACGGCTTCGCTCCGAGCAGCTTCTGTTTCACATCAAACCAACGAACGCAAACGTCTGAAAATGAGCGTCGGTCTGAGTCCGACGCTGTCACAGTCGTGTGCGGTTTCATGGAAACAGGGCCGACGTTTCCTGAATGTTTCATCTGTGGAACGGTGGCTCGGTTGTGTTTGTGTGTTTGTTGGCGTGCGTCGGGTGGTTTTCGAGGCCGGTAGCACCGCGTCGCCTCATCATCCTCCATATTTGATGCATCCAGTCAAAGGTAATTAAGATCTTGGCGGTGCCTTCGAGTGCCTTCGTACATCTGCATGAGTGTGAGCGTGAGGCAGATTATCTGTGTCAGTGGCCATTTGCTCACAACTGGCGCCACATCGCACACAGCCAGAGGCAGAGAGCATCATGGGTAAATGAGCACAGTGAGAGAGGGAGAAGTTGCATGCCAGATGACCTGTCTACTCTAGAGAGTTGCACAGGCGGCAGCCAATCAGAGCGCAGCAGCGATAAAACCCATAACCACACTCACCTGTTAGTCTGGAGTTGGCGTACGGCGGCGACAGGCTGTCATGTGATGCCAGGTACTGAGACCCGTCTGCGTAACTCTGAAACAGGAAACACACACGGGTCAGAACCGCCATCAGGTCAGCAGAAGTTACAGACAGGAAACACCCAAACCCCGCCTCCTTTGGATGTAAACACCCCAAACCCCACCTCCTCTGGATGTAAATTGCATCATGGATTTTTCACCTTGTATCTTATTTGTCTTTTAAGTCATTTACATATTGTTGCATGTTTTATATTTTGAGTCGTTTCCATCTACTTTTTTTATCTTCTAAGTTTTATCTTCTTTTAATTCATTCAGATCTTTGTAAAATAACTGGTCTCCATCTGACAGTGTTTCATATAAATGATGTTCAAAGTAAATATGAAAAAATGAAAACCAGATGGGTCCAGACATGTGACACAGACCATCCTGTCATTCTTGGTTTAATTTCATCAGTTCATTTCGCTGCTGAACGAGGACCGAACAGTGACTGTAGTGTTGAAATGTTTCCTCTGTTCGTCATCACAGTGGATCTGCAGCCGACCAATCAGACGTCCTCCAACTGTGGACGTTAAGAGCTTTCATCAAATATCCATTAACCACCAGGAATTCCAGGCAGTGGACCCTGAAACAGACGCATGGAAGTGGACACAGGGGCATCCACATGTCCACAGGGATGTCCACATGTCCACAGGGATGTCCTCATGTCCACAGGGACAGTCCTCATGTCCACAGGGATGTCCTCATGTCCACAAGGGACATCCTCATGTCCACAAGGGACGTCCTCATGTCCACAGGGGATGTCCTCATGTCCACAGGGGACGTCCTCATGACCACAGCGACAGTCTTCATGTCCAAAGGGACAGTCTTCACGTCCACGGGGATGTCCTCACGTCCGCAGGGACAGTCCTCATGTCCACAGGGACTGTCCTCATGTCCGCAGGGACAGTCCTCATGTCCGCAGGGACTGTCCTCATGTCCGCAGGGACAGTCCTCATGTCCGCAGGGACAGTCCTCATGTCCACAGGGACTGTCCTCATGTCCACAGGGACAGTCCTCATGTCTACAGGGATCCACGACAGGGTTCTTCTGGCTTTAATGTCGGCTTCTGCTGCATTTTTA
>JAPSES010000081.1:13860997-13865997 GCA_029822895.1 Maxillicosta whitleyi | reverse complement strand
GAGACAGACAAACACACACACACACACACATATGCACAGAGAGACACACAAACACACACACAGAGGGAGACACACAAACACACACACACATATGCACACGCACAAAGAGACACACAAACACACACAGAGGGAGACAGACAAACACAAACACACACACACACACAAAGGGAGACAAACACACACACACACATGAACAGAGAGACACACAAACACACATATGCACACGCATAGACACACACAAACACACACACAAACACACACTTTAATCCTTTAACCACTTCCACTACAACACACATTTATTTACTGTATATGTATATTAGTGAATATATTATTTATATTTATTTAGAAAAGTGTCAGAACATTTTACGAAGAACTTAAATATCTGTCCATTAATTATCATTATTACATGGAAAACATTTAAAATTTTACAAAAACACAGAGAAAAACTGTGACACTCAACAAAAACACACCAGTTGAACAAAAGAAATGAAGAAAGAAAAAAGAAGAGAAAAAAAGAAAAAGAAAGAAAAAGAAAAGAAGAAAAGAAAAAAGAAAAGGGGAGGAGGCTGTGACACTGGTGGGCGGGACTTCCTGTGTGTGTCTGTGGTCTCAGACAGATGTTGGTGTTGGACACTTTAAGCAGCTTTAAAGACGACGCACAGACATAATCTGAGTCTGAACATCAGCTGGGACATCCCATACACTCACTCGGACCGTGGGCTTCTGTTACCATGGTGACCGGATATGGAGGGCTGACCTGGGGTCAGAGGTCAGACCTGTTAAATCTACCTTTTGTTCTTATACATGAACTTTTATCTTTTATATCAGATTTAATCCACTTTAAAAAAAACTTAAAGGAGGGAACATGGTTCTGGTTCTGACTTCAGCCCAAATACTGCTGTAAAACAGCAGTGGTTCCAACAGAACCCTGTTTTAAATCAGTGGATCCAACAGAACCCTGTTTTAAATCCGATCCCTCAGATTAAGGAGGGTTCATCTCCTTTATTCACTTTCCTCCTCCTCCTCTTTTCTTCTTTATCCTCCTCCTCCTCTCATTACTCTATAATCCTCGACTTTCCTTCTTTCATTCTCGACATTATTGACTGATTAGTTTAGTCCCAGAATGCATCTGTGATGCGTTTAAAGACTGTGAAGTGGGTTGGAATTCTGGATGGACCCGAACCGCCCATGAGGCGAAAATAAAGAGAAAATAAAGACTTAAATCAGACACTGAGTGTAGCTTCTGGATCACTATTAAATATATGTTAAAATATATATATATATATATATATATATATATTTAAATAAAAAAAGTTTTAAGGAAAGAAAAGAACAGAAAAAGGACAGACTGGTTAGATTCCGTAGTGCGTTTGTGCAAACCTCTACAGATGGGCAGCTTCATTTAAAGACTAACACACACTAAAGTATCTCCACCCGTCTCCTGTCGCCGTGGTTACAGGTTCTGGTGGAGAGGACAGTTGGAGATGAGGATGGCGATGCCACATCGATTGACATCTTGTTACCGTGGAAACGAAGAGGAAAAAGATGACAGGAAGCACCATCATTGGTGGTGGCATTAAAGGAAAACCGAAAATTTATGTTCAGGAAAATCTGAGCGGAGCGGCGTCATCAAATGAACGGAAACAGTGGATGACATCATCAGGTTAAAGGTCAAAGGTCAACATGACAACAGAACAGGCACAGAACAGTGGACGTCCAAACACAGAACCAACACCAAAGGATCCGAGAGTCAAAGGTTTGGCACTGACGCAGCGGCACGCACCCCGTTTACCCACAATGCATTTCACCGACCACATCCTGAGGTGACTGGAAGCAGGAAACCAGGACAAACGGAGCCCCTCCCCCTTCAGAACAGAACCCAGACACTGATGACAGGGCTGTCAAACATACGCACACCCACGGTTCTGGTCCGGTTCTGGTCCAGCCATAAGAACAGAAGAACCTACAAATAGAACTTTAGTTTGTGAAAAAAGGAACATTTAATGATGACAATATTTACTTTGAAAAACTCTACTTTAACGATAAAAACTGAAGAATCTGAACAAATAAAAATAAAATAAAAACCTGTCATTTGAATAATTTGTAATTAAAAGTGTTTGAATTTTAACGACTTTCACCAAATGAAAAAAGGTCAAACTACAGAAAAACAGTAATAAGAGAAATATTCAATTCTATAACAACAGAAACATTATGAAAGAACATTTAGAACATGGAGAACAGATTAATCTGAGCTTATGTTCTAATAGAACAGGTTCTCTAACATATAAGACACTGGAACATTTCACAAACCAACAGCAATAGTTGAACTACAGGTAGAACCAGATAGAACTACAGATAGAACCAGATAGAACTACAGAAACAACCACAGATGGAACCAAACAGAACCACAGATGGAACCACAGAAGATTTTTCTGACTTATCAGTGTTTTCGCGGTGAATGAATGTAAATAATTGTAAATAATAGTGACAGTTCTGTTTTACAGAGTTCTACTGGTGGGATTGGACGGGTTTGATCCAGATTCATCCAGTTTCTATAGTTTATTCAACTGGATTCAAGTGACACCAAAGAACCAAACAGAACCAGAACCACATGGACACAATGATCTAGAACACACATATGAACACATGGAACAGACAGAACAGTTCTTTATATGAACTCAGAAGGTTTAGTTCTGAACATTTACAGTTGGTTTGATTATAAATATATAAATACAAGTCTGTTTTTAACCATTTATTCCATATAACAACAACAACAATAATAATAATAATTAATGGACAGATATTAAAGTTAAGTTCTTCCTGAAAAAAAGTGCAAAAGAATTGTGAAAAAAGACATTTTCTGAGGCTTTTATTGTGAAACCCACATAAATAAATCTGCTCCTGTTCTAATGTTGTTCCTTAAAGGGTTTCATTGAACCCCAGAATTACTTCAGGGCAAATTCAAGGAGGAAATCAGGGTTCAGGAGGTTAATGACGGGAATCCGTTCATGTTTGTGTGTCACGCACGTCCAGTCAGTGTGTTAGTGTGTCTGTCAGCGACTTATTTCTGCACACGCTCACTGAGAGGCCGGCGTTTCCTGTCATTAGGCAGCAGAGCGCTTCTATAATTAGAACATCTGGACCCGGGTACGTTTAGTGCCAGTGCCCTCGAACGCACCACGACCACGCAAGCACACAGACACACACACACACACACAAACAGACACACACACACACACACAAACAGACACACACACACTCACTCACTCACACACACACACACACACACTCACATACACACACACTCACACACACACTCACTCACTCACACACACACACTCACTCACTCACACACACATGCACACACACACACACACTCACTCACATACACACACACACTCACTCACTCACTCACACACACACACACACACACTCACATTTACTCACACACACTCACATTTACTCACACACACACTCACACATACATGCACTTCAGTTTTCAGTGTTTTTTGTTGTTGTTTCCTCTTTGTTCAGAAAAACCACATTAAAGCAGGAAAACAAACAACAGCTTGGAGAGCTAATGGCACGCTAAATGAAGAGACGGAACAGCTCATGTATACAGAGAGAAAAAACATTAACAAGTTCAAACATGGACGTTTCAATCAGCGCCGTTGTGTGTTTTCATATGTGTGTTTTTCAGCCCATAGATGCCTTTCCAAAAACACAGATTAATATTGATAATAAGAAAGCGGCTCCTTTTTGTTTTTTACTGTGGGTTTTTTTGTTGGGTCTCTGTGGTGTGTGTTTGTGTGTGTGTGTCTGTGTGTGTGTGTGTGGGGGGGGTTCCTTTGACGAACCCCCCCCCCCACCCCTGTCTCCACACTGGGCCATGTGAAGCTGAGCCAACTGTGGCTTAGATCTGTACGCACCATCACAACACGAGGAACAAAAGCAAAAGCATAAAAAAATCTGGTCGGAAGCTTAAAGCAGCAGAGTTAGCAAAACTTTTCCAAAGTCCAAGTGAGAACAATGCAGACAACGGCACCGAGCCAAAGGCTGCTGGGAATGAGGTGGAAGCAGAACACTGAAAAAAGGAAGCTTCATTCATTTAACACCAGTTCAACAGCAGATGAAACTGAGACAAGGGGCGGAGCCTCCTGGAGGGCAGAGGTGGAGCTGTGGGAGAGGGAGGGGTGTTCGACCGCAGCTCGTGTTAAAGCTCAAATATGTCAAACAGAACCAGGAACAGGTGGAAGAGCGGTTTTAGGATTTAACCCCAAAAACCCCAACAACATGGCATGTTAGGAACCTGCTGATCCACTAATACTATCGAGAACTAAAAACTGGAGTAAAGAGCGTTCTTTACCTTTCACGGTCCCAACAGAACATACACGTAGAACAGGAGGTCAAACATACGGCCCGGGGGCCAAATCTGTCCCGCCAAAGGGTCCAATCCGGCCCACAGGATGAACTAGTGAATTCTCTTTGTTTTAGTGGGAAAATAAATAAATAAATAATTACACAATGTTTACTTTTACAGATTATCCACTCACAAAAATTGTGAAAAATTTGAACAAATATGGACAACCATAAATGTCAACAGAATTAAATGTAAATACCAATATTCTACCTGTTATTAAATATTGTGTGTATTTGTAGATCCACTGTGTCTGTACATTACAATGAACATGTGAAAATGAGGAACTGAGGACAAATAATGGAATAAACTGTAGAGATTTCACTTTTTTCTTAATAAATTTCTTTTTGTTCATGATTGTTCATGTTTTTAAATGATAGTTTGTAGATTTTTTTTTAACATTTTAAAAAATAAAATTTGTACTTTTTCAGGCTAAAACATAGTAATTACACATATAACCAGTGGTGGACAAAGTACACACAGTATGTACTTGAGTAAAAGTACAAATACCTTGCATTAAATATTACTCAAGTAAAAGTCAAAGTATTCACTTCAAGTTTTCACTTGAGTAGAAGTACAAAAG
>JAPSES010000081.1:13808007-13829378 GCA_029822895.1 Maxillicosta whitleyi | reverse complement strand
CAGAAAACAGCTTCAAGCAAGAGAAATAGGACATCATTTTTCACAGAAATGATGCACAATGTATTCAACCATAGTGGTGACACAGCAGTAGGAATGAAATAAGGAAAGAAGTTGACCTTTAAACATTGTATAAAATCTATACAATAATTCTAGTCAGTCCAAGTATCTATCTGTCCGTCTGTCCAGCCATCCGTCCGTCCACATGTTTATATTTTCAGTCTTAAACACAAGCGTCTGACACGACACTGGCCTCCACGTGCCTCTGAAAACTTCATTGGATTCCGTTGATCCCGACAGCCAATAAAAGCGCTGCTGGAACACGCTAACAGGATGTTCGCTGGTCTTTTTTTTGGCTGCTATCTACTCGTCTCTCTGTCAAATGCGCATCAGTTCCACATCATAGGCCTGCAGGCAGATTCAGATAATGCTCTCCATATTTACAGTGGCGGCAGGATGGCGGGGTTTCCACGCGATCTCGTTGGTGTGAACCTATTAGTGCCGAGCGCTCTGATACGCCTCTGAGATTAGGCAATGGTATTACCGTAAGAGGATCGGCCGCCTGGAGGGGAGGCCAAATCTACGCAGAGACAGAACACACACAAACAGGCAGAGGAAGGACCACACAGCCCCGAGAACCACAACCAAAACCACCCTTAAAACCACCAGTTAAACCACCAGTAAAACCAACAACAAAACCACCAGTTAAATCACCAACAAAACCACCAGTAAAACCACCAGTTAAACCACCAGTAAAACCACCAACAAAACCATCAGTAAAACCACCAACAAAACTACCAGTAAAACCACCAACAAAACCACCAGTTAAACCACCAGTAAAACCACCAACAAAACCACCAATTAAATCACCAACAAAACCACCAACAAAACCACCAGTAAAACCCCCAACAAAACCACCAGTTAAACCACCTGTAAAACCACCAACAAAACCACCAGTAAAACCACCAACAAAACCTCCAGTTAAACCACCAACAAAACCACCAGTAAAACCACCAGTAAAATCACCAACAAAACCACCAGTAAAATCACCAACAAAACCACCAGTAAAACCACCAGTTAAGCCACCAACAAAACCACCAGTAAAACCACCAACAAAACCACCAGTAAAACCACCAACAAAACCACCAGTAAACCCACCAACAAAACCACCAGTAAAACCACCAGTAAATGTGGGTGTGGAACAGGCCCACCCCCTTTGCCCCTTGCCCAATCCCTTCATGTGAATGTGTGAAATGGGAGGGGTAAGGGGAGGAGCCAAAGGCTGTCCCTAGTCTCGGAATATCCATACTGCCTTGCGCGTTCTTTTCAAACTGCTCGACAGCCTGGAGACCATGGCCGAAATCCTCGCATGGATCTGGAGGCCAATCACAGAATGAGGAGGGGCGAAAGACAATGACGCGTACTATTCGACAAACAGAAGTTAGTAGTTTTCTTTCGCGAATCCATCATGGCGGCAGCAGATGCGAAGCTATCTTTTGAAGAAGCTCTGGACAGTGTTCTAAATAGTTTAGAACGTAAGTTCACTTTAAAAGATGAACAGCGTTTAGTGTTAGAGTCGTTTACACACTACACACGTCATCGCGCAAGGCAGCATGACAGGCAGCAAGCTAAATCTCACTTGTGATTTAGTCTGGCGCTCGCCAGACTAGGCTGGACCTGAAAACACCTGTAAATTTTGTTTTTATATAAACGTGTGTTTTTTCCACCTCTTTAAGTAGAACTGGTTAAAGTTCAAATAAAAAACACAAAAATCACATCTGTCAGAATTCAAGTACTTTCCGGAACCGTCTGGACCCAGATCCTGGTTAAAAAAGGGGTTTAAAACAATAACGTGTGACACCTTCATTTTCTACATTTATCAAACGTTGTTTTGCTGCAAATTGTTTGTTTGTTTTTGGTTTATTACCTTTTCTTTTCATCATTTCCTGTTTTCCTTCCCATCGCTGATGAGTCTGTAATAGATTGGATTTGTTTTTAAGTATCACATGTCTGACAAACACTGAGTTAAAAACACACATTTGACTCAAATGAATAAACAGTATATTATATATGTATATTGATATATTTATATATATATGTTTATATTTGTTTGTGCTGCTGCTTCTGTCACACACCTGTTTTTTTTCTTTTATAAACAGATTCGTCATAACTTCTATGAAATGACTTGAAAAGCTTTAATGTTATTTTATATGTAAATAAGAAAACAGACCTAAATAATAAATACAGATGAACATACAAACTTAAATTCAATAAAACATAATGGATTATTCAAACCAGACAAATCCGTAGGGTCAGTTCTGCATTTGGAGTGTTTTCCGTGTCGTTTCCTCTTTGGTCGTAAAATAAAATCATAAATTGTTGTTGATACAATTAAAATGTGACGTTTTGTTCCTGATTATTGACTCAAAGGTTTTTAAATGAATGTTTCATTTACAGAGAAAAAGAAGATCTGATGGTTTAGAGTCAAAGTAATAGTCCTGTAGTGACACCCAGAGGATAGAGGAGGTACTGCAGCATGAAGGGGAGGAGGAGGGGGGGATCCACTTGCTCACTAAGAAATTCCAAAGTCTCTCCTACCGTGTCATTTTAAACAGTTTCATGTGTTTTTATATAAAACTAAATGATTCTGATGAAAAAACACAGTAGAGGATTTCACATCACAAAACACCAATAAAAGGAACTAAAGGAAAAAATAAATAAAATTATCAACAAATGAATAAAAATAAACTAACAAAGTAAATAATTGAAAAACAAAAAAATGTAATAGAAATGAATAATCAATGAAACCATCCATGGTTCAGACACAAGCCCCGCCCCCTCACGTGCTGATGTCTAATCAACGGCCTCCATTTTATGAGTGGATGGATGTTTTTATACGTTTGAGCAGAAAAACATTTTAAAATGTATAAAAACAAAAGTTAAAAACATCTGTTCGGTCAGTTTTAATATAAACCCAAATAGTCTGAATTCAACTAAACCAACACCCCTGGACCCTCCCCCTCCTCCAGGTGGTGGGGTAATAGCAGGTTTGATTCAACACCTCTTCTACTCATCTGTGTTGTTTTTTTGTTGCAGGGTCAAAGGTCACATTAAATACTGACTTTAACCTTTTCAACACGTGCTGCTGCGCTATGGCGTGCGCTACTTGTACTATGGCATATGCTACTTGTACTACAGCGTACACTACTTATGTCCTGTTTGTGTTTGGTAAGACACACCTGTTTAAGGGGTCCAACCGCCGTCCATCAGGGGCGTCCAACCCTGGTCCTCTAGATCTACTGTCCTGCAGGTTCCAGATGTCCCCCTGTCCCAGTCCAACCTGACGGTCTACTGCAGAGCTGGATGATCATTTGAATCAGATGTTGTTAGAGGACCAGGGTTGGACACTCCTGTCCTACATCATGGGACATTTGGAATTATTGATCGTACATTGTACAGAGGGTGAAATTATCATACAAATATGATTATTATCATACATCTGGCAACAGTGGAGCTAAGGTTTGTCAATAAAAAACAAACGTATGAAAATAAGAGAAATGAGCAGCTCAGCGTCGAGAACTCAGCTTGTGTTTGTTTTTACACACACGTACAGACACGCACACACACACACAGAACACATGCATGCACACACGCACACACACATGCAAACGCACACACAGACACATGCACGCACACACACACAGACACATGCACGCACACACACACAGACACATGCACGCACACACACACAGACACATGCACGCACACTGCCTGGGTCTCAGTTCCTCTACACAGGCTTTGAACGCCCTCCTGTGGCCGGTATGGGTACTGCAGATTAGTGTTGGACTCCTGGTGTTGGGTCAGAACAGAATTGCAGGTTCAATAGAACCTGGACGGGTCCATGTCCTCAAAGACAAAGGACTGAGATGAAAGAAACACTAAAAAAACAGACCAGAGGTGTTCGACAGCACATACTTTCATGTTTGAAAACATTTACACAATAATATAGAATCACATTAAACAATGAAATTATAAGAATGTGGAAACAAAACCAAACTATTAAATAAATAAATAATGTTTTGCCATGTGTTATGGGTGGTCCTGTGGTGGATCTGGGTCTCTTGGTTCTGGTTGGTCTGGACCTGAGTTTGTGGTTCTGTCAGATCTTCTGAGCATCAGCTGGGTGGTTCTGGGTCTTTTGTGGACCTTCATGTGTTTCTGGACGTGACTCTTTTGGCTAAAGCGTCTGTGACACACCGAGCAGCTGAAAGGTTTCTATCTACTGTGGACTCTGCGGTGACCGTCTAAGTGGGACTTTTGAGCAAATATTTTCCCACACTCTGCACAACCAAACTGTTTCTCTCCTGTGTGCGTGACCATGTGCGTCTTGAAGTTACTTTTAACACTAAAGTGTTTGTGACAAACCACACATCTGTACGGCTTCTCTCCCGTGTGGACCCTCATGTGTCTGTTTAGGTTGGACTTCTGTGTAAACGCGGCACCACATTCTGAACAGCTGAAGCTTTTCTCTCCGGCGTGCGTTGCCACATGTATCCTGAAACTGCTGTTGTGTCGGAACCGCCTCTTACAAACCAAACACACGAAGGGCTTGTCTCCACTGTGGAGCCTCATGTGGACATTTAAACTGGACCTGAGGCTGAAGCCAGAACCACAGTCTGAACAGTGGAAGGGTTTGTCTCCTGTGTGAACTCTCATGTGATTGTCCAAGTTGGACTTCTGTGTGAAACCAGCGCCACATTCGGAGCAGCAGAAGGGTTTCTCTCCACTGTGAATCCTCTCATGTCTTTTTAAATTGGACCTCTTTCCAAACGTGTGACCACACTTGGAACACGCGTGAGTTTTGGTTGTGATGTCCCTGCATTTGTTTGTGTTTTTTGTTGTGGGATGTGTCCAGTTTTTCTTCTGAGACGATGTTGGAGCTTGTGCAGAAGAACCAAATGTTCTGAGTTCTGGAGCGTCCATGTTCACCTCTGAAGAACTCTTCAGTTCATCTAAAGTTCTTCTACTCCTGGACTTGGAGTCTGGGCCGATTCTGCCATTTAAGCCCCTCATGTGGACCAGGTTCGTGTCTGGTTCTGGTCCACAGACCTCTGGGTTCTCCTCAGGTTTTGTTTGGAGGAGTTGTGAAGACTGAGGTTTCTCATCATCTTCGTTCTTCGTGGGGACGGAAGTGGGCGTGACTGTGGTTAACTCCGCCTCCTCTGGTCCACACCTCCTTCTGTTCCTCCTTAATGAGGCCTGGTTCTGGGTTCTCCTGGTCCACACCAGGTCTCCAGTCCTCCTGCTCAATGGGAACCTCTTCTTTAAGCACCAACAGCTGTATGACATGTGCAGACCCCCCTAAAACAAACACAGCGGGGGTCATATGGGGTCAACACTTCCAGGTCACATGACTAAATGAATAAACCACTTCACTGTTGGACACAGGAACTGTTTGGATGACTGTGGAGGTTGACTGAGGCGCTGTGAATGCATGACCTGTAAAAACATTACATAAAGTAAATAAATTAGAGAATCAGTGAGTCAAGTTACATTTCCATGTTTACGTTAGCTTTGTTATATGCAGAGCTGCTAACTCACACGCTTTCGCCGTGTGACACACGATTTTGTCTGTCTTCACACACACTCACGCCGCACATCCATTTCTTATGCTTAAAAAATCTGATGTGGGCAGAGACGTTTGGCCTGCGTTCATTTCTCTGTAAACTCCGGGAGGATTCAGTTCCATTCATAGATAGAGGCCGCACAGCCCTTAGCAACGGAGTGTGCTAACGTGTCCCCCATGATTAGAATGGAGCCGCCGCCCGGCAGGCTAATGCTAATGAATAACTTTAATAAATCGGCTTTCTACAAAGTTAAAGATGTTGGCTTTTATCCTCCTCTTTACAGACACATCCGGACGTATCCGGAGGGCTTGGTAATTGTCAGGTCCTACAGAATCTCAGTCCAAGGTTTTTTGAAAAGTTAGCAGCTCTGCATTCGTAGCATGTAGCTCCTTACCTTAGCTAGCACCACGGCGTTCTCGCAGCTGTGAGGCGTGTAAATCTGGATATCTTGTACCCAGCCACAACAGAACTGCTCATGGCTTTCCAGCGACTTGTAAGATCTGAACTGCTGCTTTGTGTAATAGCTCACACCATATACAAGATAATTTACGATGTCCATGTAGGTACATGGTGGTAGCAAATTCAGGTCGCGGCTCCATTCTGCAGCAGGCAGCTCATAAGGGTCAATGTGTTTAATTCTGACGAGTTTTTCCAAATACCGCTGTTTTGCTGGGGCATCCAGCTTCTCCCTGTACATTCCTTTTGTGTCGCTCTTTCTCTTTTCCATGTCTACTTCTGGTAAAAAAAAATATATATATCACTATATCATTATCACTCTCTGTCCTACCGATGCCGTCCTCTCGCAGTTCCGATCAAAATGGCGGCTTCTCTAAAAACTACCAAAAAAAATACCACGTGACATGACGAACTCCTCACTCTCTATTTACAAAACTGAAACACACCTATATTTTTAATTTAATCTCACTTATGTTTCAGACAAAAACAATCTTGTTTAATTATACGGAAGAAAAATTAAAAAAAAAAAAATCTGAATGTCATCATCATAACCTAAAATAATGACATTAACCAGTTTTACTATCTAAGTGTAAAAAAAAAAAAAAAAAAAGTAAAAGTACATGAACTGTTTACATGTACAAACTATTATTTCACAACAAAATATGAATAACCTTAAATGTCTTCATATAAATTAGTGTCTATTAAGGTGACACTCCAGAACTTTGGACACTGGGCCTCATTTCCAAGTCAGCCACAGTGTAGGAAATGTGTAGAGAAAGTTTTTTTTTTATTCCATGCAGTCTTGGTAAAATCAGAGGTGGTTGATGCTAGGCTACATTAACATCGTTAATATCATTAGTGGGATTTTTGTCTTTTTCAAATTCATCCCATTGAAAGGATTTTAAATATACTTTGTTAATATGTTTTGATAAAGTAATTTTAGTTTGACTGTAAATAATTTTCACATAGAACTAACCAATAATTTTCTTCACATCTGAGGAAGAAAAATTGACCATGATTTAACATAAAAATATCCATATTTACTTAAATTTTAAATATATGTAAATATGGATATTTTTTATGTCAAATCGTCATAAATAGGACAATCTGGACATGTGTCCCAATATTTATGCCCATGTAGTTTATATCTTACACCTATAAATACAACAAATGAACGCAGGTTAACATGTGCCTTTGGCTTTTTATTAACAAGCAGATAATAAAATACCATGATATGACAGAAGCCTCCACTCACTCAGTAATAAAAGCACATCGTCTGCATACAGTAACACTACGATGACCACAAGTCACAGATCAGGTCAGATTTGGCTTCACACTGTTCGATGGATAAGATAATGTCGATAATGGAATTAAAACGTTTCTTTTGGTTCGTTGTAAATGACAAACACAGACAAGAAATCCTTATGATTAATATTTATGGAATTAATGTTAAAGAGCCGACACTCGTCAGTTCTGATTTTACAAAAGTCGAAAAAAAAACAAACACTGAGAAGAAAAACTAGAGCCTCGTCAAAGATTTAATGGATGCAACGAAGAGAAACTTCTTCAAAGTAGTGATTAAAACACCCGTCTGTAAGGTCACGGAATACAACAGAAAGAAAATAATCTGTTTATTTTTTAGTTCAGACACTTGGTAACATCCAAGCTCCTTGCATAGTCAGACATAGTAACATTACATCATATTTCATAAGAAAATATTAAAAAGCAGACGCTTGGACGTGAAATTTTAGCCTGTTTCGAAAAAAAAGGGATTAAATGGATGAAAGTGTTGCATCATTTCAAGTATTCCATAAATATCAGGCCAAAACTGGAGTTGAGCGTCACATTTACGCAGAAACGTGGCCGAAGGGACTAAAAATAAGACTTTTCCTTTTAAAATCCTGAGTTTAACAACATTAGCAGTCACACAGTCGCATGACAGGAAACCCCGGTGGCGGAGATCATGTCTTCGGTGAGCTTTAACAGTCTGTGCATAGACGATGGATAGGTGGGGCTTTGATGTCCCCTCCCTCCCACCAGGGCAAAGCAGTAGCTGAGCCTCGGAGCGTTCGATTGGTCCACATCCTCCAGCGCCGACCTACATATTTACAGCCTTGACAACCTCGGGCTCAGTCTGGCTTCGCCTCTGGCCCCGCCCATCAGATGTTCTCCGCCACTGTCTGAGGAACCTCCCGGATGCTGTCCTGAGGTCCTCCCCGGGTCGGAGGTCGCCGGCGGATGCTGCGACCAGATGCGATGAGGTCAGCGTATCCACGGGAGTGCGAGAAGGCATAGGCAGAGCGGCGGGAGCGGCGGCCACGCTGGAACGTTGGCGCCTTCTTCCTCTCCTCCTCCTCCAGCTCCAGCTCGTACTTTCTCCTGTTCCTCTGGACCTGACGGAACAAAACCCAGGTCCAGTTTTTATCGGTTTATTTAACCCTTTAAAGACATTTGTGTCTCCAGCGCCACATTTTCCACGCATTGTCATTTGAACCATCATCTTTATCTGAGGTCAGGTTCTGTCTGTTGACACATTAGGGTAGAGGTCTGAGGGGGAGGGGTGGAAGTGGGTGGAGCTTAGAGCAGCAGAGTGCAGTCAGTGAGAGAGAAATGGAAGATTTTTATTACTTTTAGCAGCGTTGTAACAAGATTTTACTGAATTCTCGTGAATAATTGTATAAAATAGTGATGATGCTGTTTTTTGGGATGTTCTACTAATGTGTTTGTTGTGTTTTTGTTGCATTTTGACTTTTTTTAGGAACACAATGGTGGCATTACTGAGTTCCATTCATTGATTTTATAGGAAGTGTTCATAAAACCTACATTTTCCCGGGTGTACCTGAACGTAGCTCAAGTACAGGATGAAACACCAGCCGACCAACTGGAAACACAGTCACTACATTTTACCCAGAATTCACACAGCACCTAGCATTAGCATTAGCCTTTGGATCAGGAGGTGCCACTGAAGGACTGGTTGGACTCACCTTGTCTCCGACTGAAGGCCAGATGGTTTTATGGAGGAACTGGATGCAGATGACGGGCAGGAGGCTGATGCCTACGGTCAGGATGATGGTCAGCCACAGGTAAGGCTGTCGCAAAGCGTTGGATGCCACACCTACGAACATACGACTCACAATCAGAGTAATGAAGGGCTACGGTGGACTGTTCAACAGCAGATCCACTTCAACTCAATCTGAAGCTTGTGTCAGACTGACCAGTGAAGGTGAACTGGGAAGTGAAGATGACGTGGATCCCAGCGCTGTGGATGTCAAACATGATGCCAAAGTAGATGGCGATGCTCCCCAAAACCGCAAAGCAGTTAACGAAGGTCCAGTAGGACGTATCCAGAGAGATCTGATGAACCAGAGGCCAAAGGTCAGCGGTTTTAGACCAGGTTCACAACAAAACCTGCCCTCGCAACATCACAAAATACTTTAACTGCAGCTCAGACCAACACGTGCGTCAATAAAACCCGTTGTTTACCTGAACTCAACACAAACCAGCCTGTGTTTACCGCCACCTTTATCTCGGTAGTTCTTCTGGGTTCAACTGGACTAGTTTATCTCTTTTGAAAACATTTAGTCTCTCATCCAAGAGACATCTTCAGTTCTGACAGAACCATAGTCCAGTTCTAATAAAACCCAAGAAGCCTCTAAACTAGAAGAATGAAGAACAGAAATGAAACAACAGATGACTATAAATGTGACCAATTAAATGAGATCGAATGAATTAAAAAAAAAAAAAAAAAAGAGGAAAATTCATCGAATGGGACATGAATTCATCAGAATGTGGAAATAATGGACAAAAAGTGTCAGAATTCAGAATTTTGCAACTTGAAAACAAATTTAAAAAATGAAACCTGTTGATAAATGTGGGAATTAATTCCTAAACCATGAACACGAACTGATGGAAACAAATGAAACTGGAACGACATAAACTCAAACTCGGACTCAATTACCCAGAAGCCCCGCCCTGACACGGCGCTGTGCTACTGACCTGCAGGTTGACTGTGAAAATGAGCGACGAGGCCGTGACGACGGCAAAGGACTGGTAGTCGGATGGCGCTTCTCCGTCCTGACCCATGGTCTGCAGGAAGGCGCCGTACGGGATGAAGAAGATGATGAGTGACACGAAGATGCCGTGGAACAAACTGATGAAGAAGTTCTTGTAGTTGAACAGCGACCCCTGCTGGCCCGGCAGGTACAGCTTCGGGAACTTCAGACTCAACTTGTCGTTGACGTCCTGCAGCAGAAAGACGTTTTAGTTCCACCTTTCATCCAAACATCCATATAAAATACAACTAAAGGCCACAGACCCATAAAAAACATGCAGGTGAAACCAGAGTTTGTAAAAGGACTAAGAACCCCAGGAGTCACTTTGTTCTGTCTGGTTTGGACCCGCTCCACATGTGTCGTCACATCACTTTTGTTCTGATGTGGTTGCATAGAAATAAAATGTGACTGACGACACAGATGAAACAACAGTATTTGATCCATTAAAACATCACTGCTCCACCTCAGTGACGTCACTTCAATACGAGTGGAGTCGGGTCTGTTACCTGGTCCAGGAGTCCGACCAGTAGAACAGGTAAGCTGCTGTAAAACAGGTTGTACAGAGTGATGAACCAGTCCTCATAGGCCACCTGCAAACAGTATCAGAGGTCAGAAGGTGAACGGAGATGGACAACACCATTTCCATGGATACAAACAGTACTTTCATCCTCTAATTGGATGGTTTATCTTTTTTAAAATAAAATGTAATTTGATAATGTTTTCACTGAAATGTCTGCAAAACAAAGAGATGTTTAGTCAAAAGTCATCTGACAATCGAAGACCAAAGTCAAATTTTCAGTATCTGTATTTATTTTTCTTTATGAATCAGACTATTCCTGAAGGTCACAGATAATCTAAAAAAGACATTTCATTCCGTTTCACAGCCTGGACTTTATGGTTTTTCTGCAGTAACGAGTCCATTGGACTTCTGCTTTTGCTGCCTGTGGACGTTCTGACTTCTGGACTTTTCTTCTCTGACACTAAAAACTAAATAAAAACTCAACTCAAAACGTTTAAAATACTGATGCACTAGAAAAAAAATGGAAAGAACACGTAAAAGTGAGTACTTGGACAAGCCGCCTCACCTGTGACGAGTATCCGCTGAAGAACGAGTACCAGAAGTGGACCAGGGTGAAGGCGAAGTTCTTGAAGAAGAAGAAACGCAGAAACTTGCACATCCGGATGTAGGACCAACGCCCGTGCACCAGCAGGAGGCGCTGCAGGTATCGGAACTGGGCAAAGGCATAGTCGCTGGACATGACGGCCTGCATCCCCTCCTGACCACTGATGCCCACGCCGATGTCTGCAGCTGCACATGGGGGGGGGGTCAACAGGTTTAACCTCAGCCTGCAGCACCGTTCAACTTTAACCACATCTGACCCACAACAACGGCAGCAGGAACAACAACAACGACAGCAGGAACAACAACGGCAGCAGGAACAACAACAACGGCAGCAGAAACACCAACAACGACAGCAGGAACAACAACAACGGCAGCAGAAACAACAACAACGACAGCAGGAACAACAACAACGACAGCAGGAACAACAACAACGACAGCAGGAACAACAACGGCAGCAGGAACAACAACAACGGCAGCAGAAACAACAACAGCAGGAACAACAACAACGGCAGCAGGAACAATCCTGTCCTGTAACAGAACTGAACCTACAACAAAAGGAACCACGTTTCACAAAATAATGACATTTCTTCACAAAAATGACTTTGTTTCCAAAAACACGGACTATTTTCCACAGACGCCGTGTTCGTTTCTCGGGGGCCTGCTGCGCTCCAGGTTCTTTGGCTGTAACGCGGCTTTAGGTTCATTGTTGTCGAGATCTTTAACGGTTCCTGAACCTGATGCATGTTTGCTGTAACGCCGTTGGGGGTGGGGTCTGTGGGAACGCCGTCACCGTGTCTTACTTTTGATCATGTTGACGTCGTTGGCTCCATCTCCGATGGACAGCGTCACGGCCTTCTTGTACTTCTTCACCAGACTGACCACGTTGGCCTTCTGCTTGGGCGTGACCCGGCAGCAGATGACCGCCTCGCACTCACATGCCATGTCCACGAAGTCGATCTGGAAGACACACACGCACGGCGTCAGTACCAGACAGTAAACAATCCTTCCGCTGTGACCTCTGACCCCGCCTCCTACCTGTCTCATCTCCTTCTCCCAGTCGTTCATCGGTTGTCCATCCTGAGGGCTGTTGGGAATCTGTCGCTTTCCCAGACGACGTAGACGTAGGCGGCGCCGTTTCTTCTTCTTCTCATACAGAATCTCATTCTGACAGAAAGAAAAGACAAATAAAAGACGTCGGTGTAGAAACACTAAAGGAGGACATGAACAGGATTCTAAACAAAGTGTCTCCACCTGGACCTGGATAAAAATTCAAAAATCTAAATTTCTCAAAACTCTGAACAAACTTTGTCAACAAAGACGAAGAGACGGAAAAACCTACAAATGAATCTGACAGGTGTTTCATCACGGAAGATGTTTGAGGAAATTGCTAACGTCGTATCGGCCGTTGAGCGCAGACTTATTTATGAATTTGTGGTTGGCCGACACTAAACCCGAACACCAGCACCACCACTCCACTCACCAACCATCCTCCGGTGATGATCAGAGCGTTCTTGCCCGGTGTTGTGAAGAACGGGTCGGGGGTTTTCTTTCTGCCCGGTCGATGCGACAGAGGCTCATTCCTCCGGTTCTGTTGACGCGTACTGAGCTTCTCGCTGCAGACAAACGGACACAAACATTAGACGGACATGGAGGATGTGCACCAGGTCAGTGTGGGACATGAAGCCACTCACTTGACGTCTTCTCCGTAGTGAATCTGCATGTCGTCCGTCAGCAGCGAACATGAGTATCCGATGTTTTCTGCTGTTTCTGGGAAAAGAAGAAGTTCAACCATAAACCCTGAGGCTGTTTCCGTCCACACCAATGATCAGATTATTATTGATCATAAGTCTGTGTGTCATTATATTGATAATGGGATCCCTCAGGGCACCATCTTAGGCCCCATCATTTATCTGTTTACATTCAGGTATTTTCAGATGTACAGAAAAACCTTGTTCATTGCAGTGTCTGGTCCGACTTTATTTTGCACAAATATAATAATAAAAACAAAAACACAAACAGCTAATATTAGTTTAATTTAACAGGTGATATTTATCCATTGAACATGTTTTGTTAATAAAACCAAACTCCCTTCAGTTCTTCATCAGTACCTGTGTCATTTATTATACGTTTTATTTTGTCTGTTTTGGTCACATGACACACAGGTTAGAACTGGATTATAGAACCAGTGTTTTTAGGACTTTAGATGGAATAATAATGTTTTCCATGAATGTATTTCTACTGATGACACTGACCCTCTGATCAGTATCAGATGATTATTGATCATGTAAACAGTACGATCTGATCAGTTTTATCACATCACAGCAGTAATCTGATTACAATAGGTTAACGCAGTCCTTCATGTATGTGTAAGAGTTCACCTGCTTTATTTAGTTGAGTCTGAATATGTGGAAAAAACATCTAAACCCAAGTTTATGGATTATTGTGTTTCATCAGATGGGATTCTAACAGTTTAAAGTCGAACATCAGCGTTAATGAGGTGACGTCTGACCGTCCTGGCGTCTGCTGTGGTTTGACTTTTCAGAGCTCAGTGAGTGAAACCCAAACAGCACCACTGGTCCAACCTTTCTTATCTCCGGTCAGAACCCAGATCTTGATGTCGGCTTTGGCCAGTTTGGCAATGGTCTCTGGAACGCCGTCCTGCAGTTTGTCCTCAATGGCCGTCGCTCCGATGAGCTGGAAACAGACGAGTTTATGTCAGAGGGGAAGCAGCTTTAACCCTGGAACATTTACATTTATGTTGTGTTTGTAATAAAAGGGTCCCAAAATGTCTTTTTGGACAATTATTTTATATGGGTTTAAAATATTTTAAATAAACTTAATTATTAATTATCATTATTATATGTAATAAATGTTTAAAACACTGTTATAGTAAAAAATAAATAGGTTTTTAAAAAATCATATTTATAATCAAACCAACTGTAAATGTTCAGAACTAAACCTTCTGAGTTCATATAAAGAACCGTTCCTGTCTGTTCCATGTGTTCATATGTTGTATTTGTTCTAGATCATTGTGTCCATGTAGTTCTAGTTCTGTTTGGTTATTCGGTGTCGTTTGGATCCAGCTGATAGCCTGTGTTCACCTTGTGTCTAGTTCTAGACACAAACATCCATCATGTGACTCAAACAGAACTCTGTAAAACAGCACTATCACTATTATTTACAATTATTTACTAAATTCATTCTTCTTCACTAAAACACTGATAAAAGTCAGAAAACTCTTCCATGTCTCTATCACCAACTGCTCTCTGCTACTCTAAGCCCCGCCCACTACCACCCCTCCCCCTCAGCCAATGTAGACCTCTACCCTCATGTGTTCTAGATTAGGGGACGGTGCCTCTGGTCCTTCAGAACCACTGTCCTGTATGTTCTAGATGTGTCCCTGTTCCAAAGCTGATCCTCTCACCAGGAGCAGAAGAACGGAGTAGAAGACAGAACATGCAGGACAGTGGTTCTGGAGGACCAGGGGCACCAACCCCTGACCTAGAACATGACACAGAACCCGACCTCAGAGAAAACATGACAGTTGGATAGTCTTTAAAAGGGTCCAAACTTCGCAGTGTCTTTCCACTTCCATGTCACGTTGGTATCCATGGTTACCGTACCATCAGGTTGTTCTCGATCTCCTCGTAGACCCGGTCCAGGGCGGCGTCCCGGTCCACCATGGTCACCTGAGCTTCTTTGTGTTTCCTGGACCAGGCGTCGTACTCAGCGTCACTGATGTCTTTGTAACACAAACACAGTGTCCGCAGCGTCTCGTTGGCGAAAATCTGGAAAAAAACAAAAACAAACAACAACAACATAAAACCAGTGTGTTTCCGACGTCAGAGTTTGTTCGAACAGGTGGAAGAAGGACGTACGTCCAGAGCCGTCTGAGTGGTGTCTTTATGTCGGGAGTTCACAGACAGACGCTCGTAGATGACGGTGTCCGCTCCTTTACAGTAAAGACGAACCCGTCCGTCAGGACACCTCACTGGAAGACAGGACAGGAGACAGATGAGACAGACCCAGACTAGACCATCAGACCCAGACCAGACCATCAGACCCAGACCAAACTGTGGGTTCTTACAGATGATTGACATCCGTTTGCGGTCCGAGTTGAAGTCCAGCAGTGCCAACATCTCGTAGGTGGCCTCCTGATCCGCCTCCCTGATGGTGATGGTGTCCTGGGTCCGAGACAGGAACACGTAGCCGAAGTTTCTGGCCGCCGTCACCAGAGCGCCCTCATCAGGAGACGCTGCCTGGTAAACCAGCTCACCTGCAAGAACAAAGCCACCGGGTCAGAACCGAGCCCAGACTGGGCAGGTGAACCCGGTGAATTCTCGTACCGTCTTTGTGCTCCACCATGACGGTGTGGCAGAGCGACAGCAGTTTGAAGAACTCCACGGCGTCCTTGTCCTTCCTGGAGCGGACGCAGGACACCAGGGCGTGGTCCATGAACTGGAACTTTCTGTCAGCATACTGGTTCCAGCTGAAGTCCACTGGCTGAAACCAGCAGAGGATTATGGGTAAACAGGTTCCGAGTCAATAATCCAGTCTGTTATGAGTCCAGGGTCAAATTCAATATGAATTTAAAAAAAGATTTTGATAAAAATGATAAATTAAACCAAAGCCTTTTTCACATAAAACAGATCAAATCAATTATCTGCAGATATTTAAGGAATAACAAATGAATCCTGATCAAAAGGTCAAAGGTCAACACTCCTTTCTTTTCTCGTAGCATAAACTACCTGAGGAAGATTTTTGACCAAATTGTTATTTCTGCGTAACTTTATTAACATTACATCATTGTTTTTTTTATTTCAGTGTCTGTTGCTGTTCTTTTTACAGTTTGTTCACATTTTCATCAAACATATGAAACATCACGTCCTGATTATTCGGATTATTTGATTATTACCCGTCCTCGGTCCAACTGGACCCCCTCGGCCGTGGTCGGGTCACCTGTGGTCGAAAAACCCCAAACAGAATTAAATTAAAGTGGTGCAAAACAGTGAAATATTCAAACATGCACACAGACGTAAGGTTAGAAAAAAATAAAGTAATAAAATTATAAAATAATAAAGTTAAAAATTTATAAAGTAAGAATTTAATAACAAATGAAAACACGATCGTTTACGTTAAGGTGGTTTGGAGTGATGTGATTGGTCGTAAACTAAGCGACGATGCGTTCATGGACAGTCAGTCATTACCATAGCTACGTCCTGCGATGGTGCACTTCTTGAACTGCATGATGTTCTGCGTCAGCGTTCCCGTCTTGTCGGAGAAAATGTACTCGATCTGTCCGAGCTGCTCGTTGAGGGTGGTGGTCCGAGCCTGCGGGGGTCACATGGTTTAACGGACATGCCCACCATTTAGAACGGGACCAAGACAGAATTATGGGGCCAGTTATCAGCGTTTGGAAGGATTCATAGCATTATTATTGAACTACTACAGTGGATTGAAGATGTCAATATATAGAGTATGGCCAAATATGAACATTTAAGGAAGTAAAAGGAAAATACCACAGCAGAATTACGGAAATAAATTTAAAAAATGGTCCCATCTCACATGTTGATTTTTATCTGTTAAAGCGAAAATAACCATAAATCCCAAGACCTGTGGACAAATATACCAAAATAAATAAATAAAATATGATAAAATGGACTAACATGGATTAAGATGTATAGATATAATTACGTTTAAAAATATAAACATAAAATACACAACTTTGCACAAATACACAAGAAATATATGAAAATACACTGAAACAGGCAAAAAAAAAAAAAGTTAAAATATGCTAAAATGGACTCAAATCTAACAATGTCCATATGTGTACATCCAGAGCCTGTGGTTGGTCTGAGCAGTCTGTACCATTGGACCCATTTGACTGTTTGAACTGCATGATCCTTCTGCACACATTTATATGGGCTGTCAATCATTTTAGGCCACACCCTCTTATTATTCAAACATATATCATGTGAGAATGATTGATTAGGATAAGAACCGGACTGGATATGGCTGTGTGTCAGAGGGACCGACCTGCAGAAATAAAGGTTAATTCAAAAACAAACAATATGAACCACGTTCTAATGAGGCCATGAACGCACCTTAGCGGGCGTGTCCTTCTCAGCGAAGTACATCTGCAGATCCCAGTTAATGAACTTGCTTTGACCCAGTCGGATGATCTCCACACTGAGCATGAACAGAAGGATGGACACGGTGAGTCACCACGGCGTCACAAGTGGACGTTAACATGGTGCGTTCACTGACCTGACATAGAGCGAGATGGGCACCATGGTGTTGAGGACGATCAGGTACCCCCAGAAGCTGAGGAAGCCCCGGTACGAGGCGTCTTGGTCCTTCCCGTCAAACAGGTACCAGGCCTTGGACCCGATCTGCTCCCACCAGAAGGTGTGTCCGATGGCCAGACCTGCAGCGACCAGAAGCAGGAGCACGAAGATCTGCAGAACCAGGCGGACACCAGTGTACGTCAGGTTCTGTTCTATGTGGATCAGAACCAGCTGAATGTGTGAGGGTCTCAGGTTCTGTTCTATCTTCTGGACGCACATCAACCCAACTATAGAAGTGGGCGGGACTTTGACTGGAATAGAACTGAACTCATTATCCCGCCCCCAAAGGCAGAGACAAAAGGGCGATTGTTTTTGGTTCAGTTTGTTTGTTTGCTGACACTTTAGCAGGAAAATTGTTGGTCGAACCCAGACCTAACTGGGTTTATCCATCACACCGACCCAGAACCGATGTGTTTATATGTTAAGGTCAAACTTTTTTTTAAGTGTTATATCATTGCAGGTCACCATAAATTTACTTTCACCCATTTCTCATTTCACTACCAACATTGAAAGCACTTGAACACAATGTTCAGTTTCCCGACAGCACCTGAAGGCAGCATTCCAACTGGAGGAAAAGACAAAGTATCTGACATGTTCAGAGAAAAACTGGGTAAAGTCAGAATGTTTTAACAAGAAATTCATACTTCAAACTTTTGAAGAGAAAGTTATAATATTAGCAGGAAAAAAATAGTCTAAAGAAAGAAAAAAGTTGTAATAATAAAAAAAAGTAATTAAAAAGAAGGAGAAGTAGATAAACAGGAAAAATCCAAATATTCAATGAAAAAACCTGTAACTATACAACAAACAACAGAAAGGTTGAATGTTGGGAGTTGTCCAAATTCCCAGCAGACTCAAACACAGCAGCTGCTCTTCATATTTAACTTTTATCAAACATTATTGTCGTAATCTGGTAACATTTGTTCGGACGCATTTCTGGTTTCCTTCCCCCACAGGGGTGACTTCCGTGGGTTTAGTCCCATTTCCCCGTCACCGCTGTCGTCATGGTTACGGACAGTCAGACTCACTGTGTAGACCATGTAGTTCATCAGTTTGTCAATCTTCGTCCTCTTGAATCGCGTCTTCCCGCCGTTCCTCATGATTTTAGTGTCGGCTCCTGTAACGATACGTTCCAATATTTAGACTCATGTCAGATTCATCAGGAAATGTTACGTTGACCTTTGACCCCAGTGACATTTAACACAAAGGTCAGGGTTGGATGTAGGGGTGTCAAACATACGGCCCGTGGACCCGAACTGGACCATCAAAGGGTCCAGTGCAAGGTTATAATAGTTTTGCATTTTTGATTATAGTTTAGTTTTATTTCGTTTTGACTTTTTTTTCCCCAATTCAGTTTTAATTCATTTTTAAAGTGGGTTTACTAGTTTTTATTAGTTTTCCTTTTTTCCAAATGCATAGTTTTAGTTTAGTTATTATTAGTTTGAGTATTAGTTTTAGTTTTTTTCCAAGGGATTTTTCCCCTTTGAAAGTATTCCACATATTTTATCACTTGTTTCCACTTGCTTTTGTCTGTCTCATAATCATAGAAATCCCAAATCAGACTCAGAGTTTGACTGAGAAGTGACAGACCAGGAGGTGCTGTAACAAGCGCACGTAAAACTGAGCGAAATAAGGTGATTTTGTACCAATCCAAAAGGCTAAAATAAACTGAATGTCAAAGACGAAAACGAAGGGGGTTTCACCTAAAATTTCAGTTCGTTTTAGTTAGTTTTATAAACACACACAACAGTTTCAGTTAGTTACAGTTTTTTCTTTTAATTGTAATTTTTATTTATTTCAGTTAACGAAAATGTTTTTTCAATTTTAGTTTTCATTATTTCGTTCGTTTTCGTCAACGATTATAACCTT
The DNA here is from genome assembly GCA_029822895.1 of Maxillicosta whitleyi. Taxonomy (NCBI): domain Eukaryota; kingdom Metazoa; phylum Chordata; class Actinopteri; order Perciformes; family Neosebastidae; genus Maxillicosta; species Maxillicosta whitleyi. Next base: position 13,809,910 of record JAPSES010000081.1, on the reverse strand, counting down.
GGTCCAGTGGGAGGAGCTTACACACGTGTCAATATTTTAAAAATATAAACTTAATGAATGTACAAATATGGAGCTAGTTTTATATGAACTGTTGATTATCAAGGAACGCTAATGCTAATGCTAGGTACTGTGTGAGCATTATGGGTAAAACAGGCTGGGTTTCGGCTGTGGGATGAATTATAATGAAAACATTACAATGAAGATATTAATTAATTAAGTTGAGGTTCCACATTCAGACCAATATGATCTAAAATGGATCAGAACCAGAACAATAAGAACACAATAATATACAAATAAGGACAAACACTAACTTTTTTCTTTTAGTGTAAACATAAAAAATGCATTAAAATGTTCACATTTATAAACTATCATTTCACAGAAAATGTGAATGAACTGAATAAATATGAAAAATATAAAATGTGCAAAAAAAACCAAGTGTTTTGTTTCTCATTATTTTGTTTTTGTTGTATTTGTTGATTTTTTTGTTATTTCTGTTCATGTTTCTCAAATTGTTGTTCATTTTTGCCTGTTATTATGTTATTAATAATATTTAAATAAAATAATAATGAATCGTTTTAATTGGGCCAATATTCTGCCTGTTTTTAAATGTTTTGTGTGTTTGTAGATCTGCCTTTGAATGAACATGTATAAATGTTAAACTGAGGCTGAATATTGATCAAATTACACCAATTTTTCTTAATAAAGCTCAGGTTGTTGATGTTATTTTATTTTTTAATGGATAGTTTGTGGATATAAACATTTTCATTATGTAATTGGACTTTTTTCATTTTAAAACACAGACAAAACTTTGGATTGGACTTTATTTAGAGTTAATTATGATGGTATTTTACTGGTCTGACTGGATGTGAGAGGGTTTGGACACCGGAGATCCAAGTCCACATCCTGACCCGGTCCTGGTTCTGGTTGTGGTGTGTGTTCAAACCTGCGAAGATGACTAGGCCGTGGCACTCCTCGGTGTTGCGGACCTTGCATCCTCGGAGCAGCATGTTGTCCAGGTCCAGGGGGTAGCGGTCCCTCGTCCACAGCATCGTCCCCGTGAACTTGTCCAGACGGTTGTTGGGTTCCTCACAGTCGATCAGAGCTGCAGAACCGACACCAGACATTAACCACAGAGTCCGGCTGGTTCTGGGTCAGTAGAGCACATGAAGGCTCCAACCAGAACAGAACCGCAGCTCAGGTTTAGTCCAGGATCGACTAGAACTTCACAGGTCAAACACTGGGTTCTAAATGGTTCTGGTATTGATGTGCATGTCCTTATATGGGCGTCCTGGGGATGTGTTCAGCGTCACATGTTCAGGTTTTACTACATGTACTTTAATCATCTTTGAAACCTCAGATATGATTGTTTCCGGAACCATCGAAGGCCTGTCTGGGTTTTATTGATCCTACAACGGTGTTGTCAGTGTTTTACCGTCGAACTGTGCCAGCTGACGCTCCTCCTGCAGCCGCTCATCAGTCACTCTCAGGCCCATCTTAAACTTCAGGTTGGTCTCCCTGTTCGAAACACAATAGCAGCTTATTATCAGAACAAACATCTGGAGCATCAACTAAAGCTCTGACAGGACCTTTGACTCCACCCACATCCACAGGTGTTTGGACCCCAACACTACTTTAATTTCCTCTGACCTGCAGCACAGACCACGCCCCTAAAAGGGTATTAGACACGCCCCCTACAGGTGTATAAGACCCCTCCCCCTACAGGTGTATAAATCCACATGACTGTATTGACTTCACATCTCCATGAACAGGGGTGTCCAATCCTGCCCTGTGTTCCAATACCCATACTTATTGAGTACACTTCTACAAAGTACACTATCTGCACTTACTGAGTGCACTGATTTCAGCAGGTCAGTGTCGTTCCAAACCGTACACTCCGTGGTGC
>JAPSES010000081.1:13790508-13801803 GCA_029822895.1 Maxillicosta whitleyi | reverse complement strand
TATCAGACTAGACCAGACCCAAACAGGAGTAACATTAACTCAAAAAATGAGTTTTGCACAATAGGGCACCTTTAAAATATTCATGGCTTTGACGACAAAAGCCTGAACGTGTCTTTAATACAGTAAATGCTTCTTTGTTGGACACATGTCGATCTCTGCTAACACGTCGGCAGCTTTGGTTTGACTCCGTAGTAGGAGGCACTTGACCTTTGACCCCTGTCCTCAGGTTGTTTCCTGCTTCATCATAATAATGTGCCTTTTACAAACCAAAACATTGAACCAAAACAATACATGCTGGGAAAATCCACCCTTTGTTTTCAGCAGAAAACGAAATACCATTTAGACGCTAAACCCATTGTGGGCCCGGTGGACAAGGTTCTGCTCAGAGCTGGTTAATGTTGGTTCTGGATTGGACCTTCAGCTCCTCTACAGCAGCCACATTGGACCCAGACCAAAACCTGCAGCAGCTTTAACCTCAAGTCCAAAACAGAACATACGTGTCTGCATTGTTGTAAAACAATTATAGCACCACATGCTAACATGGCGTTGGAACCCTTCACACATTTCAGGACCACATGCTAAAATTTGCTAAAGGGTGGATTTTCCTCCGAGAACATGTTTGCTAATTTATTTGGGTTCCCATTCAGATTTAGTTTGTGCTGTTTTTAGTTCTATTCTATTGTTTCATTATAAAAACGAAGACAGTGGTTTCGATTCATCTTCAGCTTTGTTTTTTTTAATTTATTTATTTGTGTGTTTGAGTCATTGTCTGCCATTGATTTGTACTAATTCAGACATAGTTCAACATAAAGTCTTCCTTTGAAATAAACAATAAAAAAACAACTGTTTGAGATGAAGCATCTGTTACACACACACACACATACATATAATATATATGTATATATATATATGTATGTATGTATACATATATATATTCATTGTGTGTTTATTTAATTGTTGATTTGTTTGTTTAATTGTTTTTGTGTTTGTTTATTTGTGTGTTTCTTGTGTTTGTTTATTTGTTAGTGTGTGTATGTGTGTTGGTTTAATTGTTTTTGTACATTTGTGTGTTGGTTTAATTGTATGTATGTCTGTGTATTTGTTTGTGTTTTTGTGTGTGTATTTGTTTGTGTGATTATGTGTTTGTGTCTGTGTGATTATTTGTGTGTTTCTTTAAAGAGACACATAAGGAAGTAAATTCAAAATGTCAAATTTAAAAGCCTTTGTATCAATTCCTATAAAAGACTATTATCAATCTGATAATTTTCAACAGTTGAGCCAACTTTTGCCAACGACAGTGCGCTAAATTCACGGATCAGAGCTTCACAAGTTCATTTTGATCGAGTACCTCATGGAAATTCATCGTGACCTAGTTTTCCAAGATGGCGGAACACATGAGCGTGCAGAGTGCCAGTTCCATGGACTTTTCTGATGCTGTAAGTAGTTTTCAGTGATTCCTTTGTGATATCTATAGCACAGAAAGAAAGGCAATACAATCAGGAAAATAATCCAAAATGATGGATGATCAGCTGGTGTTTCGGCCGGTCCCAAGTTACGTGACCTGTGTTTTCTGAAGTGCCTGGGTCACGCGCAGTGCACTCAGGTGGGGAAAAAAAATTATTTTGAGGGGGTTTTAGGGTGAAGGATGATGTGTAACCATTAGTGATGAACTAAAATAGAGCCCCGCAGCTGTGGTTTATAAGCACTTTTTACCGGGACAGGTTTCATTTTAAATTTAATACCTTATGGGTAACTTTAAATGTTTTTGTTTGTGTTTTTGTGTGTTTGTTTGTAGGTCTGTTTGTGTGATTGTTTGTGTGTATGTTTGTATGTGTGTTGTTTGTTTGTATGTTTGTTTTTTGTGTGTTTAATTGTGTTTTTGTTTAATTGTGTGTTTATTTAATTGTTTGTTAGTGTGTTTCTTTGTTTAACTGTTTTTGTTTGTATGTTTGTTTGTTTAATTGTTTTTGTGTGTTTGTGTGTTGGTTTAATTGTTTGTTTGTGTGTGTGTGTGTGTGTGTGTGTGTGTGTGTTTGTTTATGTGTGTGTTTGTCCTCTGTCTCCCATGCTGCCGTCTGCTGCTGCTTGGCTCTGTTCCGTATCACTCATCTGACCCTCAGGTGATACAAAGACAATGTCATCAGATTAACAGCTACAGGATGGTCCACTGTTTCCATGGCAACAGAGGGGAGGGAGAGGGAGGCAGCAATGGAGTGATTAAAAGGGCAGCGGGGAGGGGGGAGGAGTCATTCCAGACAGAGGAAAGGCCTGAAGGCCAATTTATACACACCCAGCAAATTGTCTGCGACGGTGACGCGGAGCATCTGTGACGCTGTGCGTCACCATCGCAGACGCTGTGTGTCACCGTTGCAGACAGTACCACGCAACCTCCCAAAAATTCTGACTTGACGCAGAGACCGACGCAGACAAGAGGGCTGTGATTGGTCTGCTGTAATCACTGTATACGTATTGCAGCCGCCACAAGTGAAAAAAAAACTTTCGCGAGCGCCATTTTTAAAATACTTTCAAACATGGATCAGAAAGAGGAAGAAGAAGTTTGGAAGTACAAACACCTGTAGAACTCGTGGTCCAGACTGTACAAGGACAGCGGAGGGAGACTGACCTGCTGGTCCACCAAAAGATAAACACTGCACAAACTACTCATTCAACTGGGACTTTGCACCCCTTTGCGTTGTGGCGGTGAATAACATAGCGCACACCAACACGTCGCAGCACAACCATAAATGAAAACCGTCTGTGACAGTCTGCCGCAGAAGCAGAATGGGACCTTGAGTTATACACCACAGTGCCACATATTGCCGGAAGGGGCGGAGTTTACTGTAGGAAACCATCACCACGACCTCTGACCTTTGGAAGTGAACAGGAAGAATCACCAATACCAATGCATTCAGAACAGCGTCGGTAATTATGGGATAGATTGGGTATTGATGTTCGTCATGGAGACGATGAGTCACATGGAACCAACAAATGAACACATTCAGTCACACCATCCATCCATCTATCATCCATCCATCATCCATCTATCATCCTCCATCCATCATCCATTTATCCATGTATCATCCTCCATCTATCATCCATCCATCATCTATCATCCATCCATCTATCATCCTCCATCTATCATCCATCATCCAATTATCATCCATCCATCATCCATCTATCATCCATCACTGATCCAGGATCAGTTTAATCTGTTTCATGGACCAGTGAATGAAAACGCCTGTTTCTTCTGTTCATGGATCAAATCTTTGTGATTCTTTATTCATTTTTTTCGTCTTTTACATCGAGTGGAACATTTATTCACCAAATGTCTCCTTCCTGTCACTGAGCATCACTTGGATTTCTGATTAAAGACGAAAAAAGAAAAGAGGAATCCACACCCCCTTAAACACAGAATTACTTGGATTGGATGTGGTTTTGGCGGGAAAGTGTGATTGGAATGTTGACATTCCTGTTGAACCCTGGATCCAAGTTTTTGACTGAAACTAAAGACGTGTTGATCGAACTCAGATTCAACTCATGACCTTCAGTTCTTTCTGCTGACACACTTTTCCGTTTTGATTAAAGTCACATGTTTGTCTCGTATCTGGAACCTCAGAATGTCACTAATGTTCATGTGGTTCACATACAAGGAGATGACTCCGCCCCCTGCAGTCAGGAACCTCCACCAAGTCCCACCGTTGGATGAGACAGATCGGTCTACACCTGGAGGGTGTGTCCTCTATACACTGACAGACAGCAGGGGGCAGAGTCATCCCCTTCTGTCTCTCAAACCAGCATCAAACAGCAGTGAGCGTTCTGAGGTTCCACATAAGAGACAAACGTGTCACAGAAACCACTGTTTTAACAGGACAGGGAACATGTATGTTCTCAGTAGAACCCTCTCAAGTCCATGTGGGGGACCCACCGCACCACCTCCAAGTTCCTCTAGAGTTCACAATGGTTTTATCTGATCTTTTGTTCCAACAGTTTGGGCTGAAATTGGTTCCAAAAATCACCTCAGTTTAGGTTTTTCCTCTAATTTATTTTTTTCCCACTCTTTACTACGGCAGCAGGTTTTAATCAGTATCATGTGGTTGAATGAAAATACAACTTTACTGTTGACACGTCTAAAATACTAAGAAATGTACTAGCATTAGCTAATGTTAGTGTTTGGGTGTTAGCATTTGCTAATGTTAGTGTTTTGGGTGTTAGCATTAACTAATGTTTGTGCTTGAGTGTTAGCATTAGCTAATGTTAATGTTTTGGGTGTTAGCATTAGCTAATGTTAGTGTTTGGGTGCTAACATTGACTGTGTATAATATCACAACGTTAGCCTTGTAGCAGGACAACAAAGTTACAGATATTAGGTCAAAAATCTGACTTTTATGTAAGGAGGCTAATGTGTGTTTTACTGTTTTGTTTTTGTCATTTTCACTCTTCGTTGTGTTTTTATGATGCATACAGAACTGGACGACTGTTGAACTGGTTGAATATCAGAGGAAATGTTCGCACGTTTCGTCTTTAGTTACTTCATCATGTGACCTTTGTTTATGCTAACACTGTCCACATGGTGGCGCTGCATACGATAATATTACAGGGAAAAGGAGCTAAATGCATATTTGTGTTTTTGTTCATTTTGTTCTTGTGATTATAATTCATCACATAAACATTCATTTAAAACTGCAGATTAATTACGTTAATTAGTTCTGTGACTACGTTTCACATCCAGTTTCCTGTGCAGTAAAAATACTGATTTGTGTTTTTTATAGACTTGTTGTGGTGACAGGCTCTGCCCTCTGAAACATAGAAGGTCATTAGTGAAGCTTTGATCTGAGACGACGATAAAAGGTTTGTAAACATACTCATGCATAAGGTCTGACGTTAGCGTCGGAAAAAAAACATCTGATGCAGAAGTGACTGATACCCCCAAACACCCCATGAAAGAGTTTTACATCCATTAGAAACAGATTCATAGAAGGAGACGAGCAGGTTTCATTTCATTTTTGGTTTAAGCTTCAACCATTAAAAAGAATCACAAACGAAAAACGTACAAAGCTTTTTTTTTTCCACAATGGTTTAAAGTTACAAAAGAAGAGTTTTAACACGGACTGAACTAGTGTTTATGAGGTATATGTGCACGGTTCTGACCAGAATGGGTCAGACAGAACGGGTCAGATAGAACGGGTCAGACCAGAATGGTCTGCACTCAACGCTGCCTTTGACTGTTTCAACTGTTAAAGGTTCCCGACCATTAAACCACAGAAAATGAGTATCAGCTGGATTTCCACAAACCTGGACTGAAGAATAATAACAATAATAACAAATAATAACAACAATAATAGTAATAACAATAGTCATAATAATAATAATAATAATAATTATAACAATAATAATGTTAATTATAACAATAATAATAGTCATAATAATAATGACCATAATAATGTCAGTGCCATTTCATTTCTCTGATTGATTTTCCAGCCGACGCCGAATGAAGCGAAACTAAAGGGCCCTGCCCACGTTTACGACCAAAGGTCTGGTTTATTACATCAACATCATCAAGAACCATCAGTTTGTCTGATGGTTGAAATCCAGCTGGAGGTTCTGCAGGTGTTTTCCTGCTTCAGAGTGTTCAACATGTTTGTTGGGTTCCGTCCAGAGTTCCGTCTGTACTGACTGGAACTGTTTATGGACCTGCTTCCTTCGGTTCATGTTCCACGACATCATTGGAGACCGCTGGGCTAAAACGGCCAACACCAAGGCATGGAGTGCAGAGCGATCAGAACAAATAGGTTTGATTTCTTTGGTTTCATCAACACAACTAAAAGGACAAATGTTCTGTCAGTGAGGTAGCCGCTCTGGTTCTCACTGTTCCAATAGAATGGGTTCTTTTTACATACACACAAAGTCTTGGAAGCAGCGATCTTTAATGGATGCCTCAGGTTCCTTCTGAAACAGTCGTGTGTTTCCATCCATGTAGACGGGCCATTAAATGTGCTTAGAACCACAGAGAACGTCAACGGGATGCAAACCCCTGTTGGTTCCAGCTTCAGGTGGAAATACCGGAAACATCCATCGAATGTGTTTGTGCTCAATGGAAGAAGCTTGTGCACATCAAAGAAAACTGTCTGCACATGTGACCTTTAGGCTCCGCCTTCATCAACCAACAGGAACTAAGACTAGTGCTTTCAGTCATCCTGGGTTTGTGTGGTTCTAAAACGTCTACATCTGCGTCTGCATTTACACCTGTGTCTGCATCTACATCTGCATTTACATCTGCGTCTGCATTTACATCTGCATTTAAATCTGCGTCTGCATTTACATCTGCATCTGCATTTACATCTGCATTTATATCTACATCTGCATCTACATTTACATCTGCGTCTGCATTTACATCTTCATTTGCATGTCTGCATTTACATCTGCGTCTGCATTTACATCTGCGTCTGCATTTACATCTGTCTGCATTTACATCTGCGTCTGCATCTGCATCTGCATTTACATCTGCGTCTGCATTTACATGTACGACTGCGTCTACGTGAATGGAAACACACAGCTCCTGTTCCTCTGGTCATCTTTGGTCGGTTTATTTTAAAGTCATCTTCTTGTCGTCTGAACAAGACTGACGTGAACATCATCTGGGTTCATTGGTCATCTGGCAATCGGCAGCAGTTTGCAAAAAAACAAAAAGAAACCCAATCACAGGGCAGAACATCAGTGAATGCAGTGCTGATCATGTGGAAGGCGATTGGACAAATGGATTTAAAGACATTCAGACGTCAACGTCGATCTGTCGTTAAATCCAAACATTCGCAACAAACATTTGTCTGCATCTTAACGTAAAATAAAAAAATAAATTAACAGGTAGAAGCACTGCATCTCAGATGCAACTAACATTCTTAAATACTCATAAATATTCATTAAAAACAATTACATATAATTAAATAACATTAAATTATTGTAAGTACAAAACTAGTGCGTTCTAAAACAGTTCATAAATAAATACAGCAGAAGAAAACATTGTAAACTTTGGCAAAGCTAATCATTGAGGGTGAAAGGTTCACAGGGAGATTTGGCAACGAAACATGGTCGCTTCAATTTTTTCTCAATTAAAAGTGAAATAAACTACATTAAATAAAAATCACATATTGCAAAAACAGGAAGGAACATCGTAACCGTTCAAATCATTCAGCTGAAACTTGCAGTGAATCCTCTTTGGACATTTTTTGGTTTCATTCTTTTTGGTTTGTTTGGCAGGATCAGCCATTATCGGATACAGGGATGAAAACGGCCACCGCTGCCATAACCCTGAGCCCTGCCCCTCTGTGGGCGTGGCCGGCAGAATATGAGGCTCAGGTAGGTGGAGGGTTTCTTTGGACTAGAGAAAACTCAGGGTAAAGCTATCAACCGATCTTGGAGCAGTTCCTCAGCAGGCGTCGGTGTTTTTGGTTTGGTTTTATTTATTGTACGTTAGAAGCAGCAGCAAAGTCCTCCATCCCTGAAACAACATGCTAAGAGTTTCTTAGCTATGTACGGTTAGCATTGGGTCTTCAACATGGCAGCATGGGTGGAAATAAAGGACTGACGGATAATCAATGAATAGATCAATAGATGAGCAGACAGATGCTTTTCTACACAAAACAGGTATTTCAATAGTTAGCAGTGATGCTAACAGCTGTTTCATTAGCTTTTTTCAACTCTTTTCAACAATATTCTTTGTAAAATTTGATCGTGTCACAAATGTGTCGAATTATGAAATACAAATATTTTTTCTCAATTAAAACTGACAAATCAGATTAGTTTATCATTGCTCTTGAAACTGAATCTGTAATAAATCTGATAAACAACATTTTTTCAGTAAAATGTTGGATGTAAGAATGTGGGACCGATCTGAACCAAAACCAGCTCTGGCTGATTGACATGGTTTTGGTTTGTGTAGAAAAGGTCAGAGGTCAGAAAAGTGAGTAAAGTGAATGAGGTTTGGTCCAGGTCTGGGACCCGGAGCTGAGGAGGCGGAAGGAGTTGACGTACAGAAGGAAGTCTTTGGTATAAACTGTACGTTGTCGATTTCTCCGCAGTTGCAGGTGTTACCCGACGACAGATGACAGCATCAACCCAGAATCCACCAGGATCCAGGGCAGGCATGAGCACGTCGACCTCAAACGTTTCATACGTTTATCGTCGACGCTGATCAGAAATACGGACACTTGTGGGTGAACCTGAAGGCGGCGCTGTCGTCGGGTCGTTGAGCGGCTGCTGGAGGTCGGAGGTAGACGTGTCGAAGGAAACCAACGGTTCCAGACGCCGTCCACGCGCTCAGTGTCTCTAGTGTTGGACTATCGACGGCGTCGGAATGCCATGTTGAGACCGAACACTGCGGCGTCTGATTGGACGGTGGATGTTTCAGGGGGAGGAGGAGCTGCTGCCGTTAACGGTGGATCTTTGGTTTGTTAGCTGATGAGGTTTGTGTTGTTCTTTGAGCCATAGTTTAAAAACTGCATAGGCACACGTTAAAGACACGTTCATGTTCTGCCTTTTGGAGGGAAGTCCATGATTGACGGCATCCCCCGTTTGGCCCCTCCCTCCGTCCCGTGTGGATTCGTCCTGGTTTCCCGTTAAAGATGACCTGACATGATGCCAGGCAGAACAAAGCTACTTCCTGCTTCACATTCCTTTGACTTCCTCCTCCGTTCTTGACGCTGTTTTTTTTAATTCTCTTGGTCAGTTTTTCTTTGAACAGGTGCAGAAAAAGGTTTTCTTTGGTTTCGATTTGTCAATAAATAGAAAAAGTCTCAAGTGTCCATTTGTCTGAAAAGGTTCTGGAGCCTTTGGCTTCAATCTGAACCTGACAGGTGTGGACAGGGGCTGCTGACTGACCCGACCCGGTGGTTCTGCTTCCGTGATGTTTTTCGTATTTACATCACGAACGTCAAACCAAAGAAACAAAAACAGGTGAAGTCTGAACGACAGCGATCTGAGCTCAAATACGTTCATGAACCGTTTGCTCACGACGTCCAGATGGCGTCTTTAGATTGTCCTCTATTACAAAGATCCACACGGATGGCCCCACGGCATCATGGGAGTTCTGATGAGTTTATGGGATGGTTCTGGGAGGCACTTCCTAAAACATGTGGAACCAACACGAGAACATTCGCAGAGGCTTTGTTTACCTTTAGAACCTTTATTTTAGTCCAATTGTGTCTGGTGTGTTCTCAGGTTTATGCGTCCACATGTTTTCTATCCGTCCGACCTTTGGATACTTTGTACTTTCAACAGTTTCTAACAATTCAAACGTATGTACGAGAAAAACAAGGCCTTCATATTGGCTTCACCATTAGCTTATGCGTTAACGTTAGTTTTACAGTTAGCTTTTGCATTAGCCTTCAGTTTAGCTTAAATATTGGTTTTAACATTAGCCTTCACATTAACGTTAGCTTTACCATTAGCCTTTGTATTAGGCTTTAAAATTGGTTTTCACATTAGCCTTCACATTAGCGTTAGCTTTACCATTAGCCTTTGCATTAGGCTTTAAAATTGGTTTTCACATTAGCCTTCACATTAGGGTTAGCTTTACCTTTAGCCTTGTGCTAATACTAAGATGCTGGTTGGAAAGCACCTCCCAGAAGGCCAGGTAACCATAGTAACAGGTGGATGGAGTGAACTGGATAAACTAGTATCTTTGGTTTGGCCTGTTAAATACCTTTGTACAGGTGTGTGTGTGGTAAAGTGTGTGTGTTTGCGTCTGTCTATGTTTGTGTCGGTGTGTATTTCTTTGTGTGTCTCTGTGTTTTTGTCTGTTTGTGTAAAGTGTGTGTGTTTGTGGTAAAGTGTGTGTGTTTTTGTGTTTGTGGTAAAGTGTGTGTGTTTGTGGTAAAGTGTGTGTGTGTGTGTTTGTGGTAAAGTGCGTGTTTTTTTGTGTTTGTGGTAAAGTGTGTGTGTTTGTGTCGGTGTGTATTTCTTTGTGTGTCTCTGTGTGTTTTTGTCTGTTTGTGTAAAGTGTGTGTGTTTGTGTAAAGTGTGTGTGTTTGTGGTAAAGTGTGTGTGTTTTTGTGTTTGTGGTAAAGTGTGTGTGTTTTTGTGTTTGTGGTAAAGTCTATGTGTTTGTGGTAAAGTGTGTGTGTTTGTGGTAAAGTTTGTGGTAAAGTGTGTGTGTGTTTGTGGTAAAGTACATGTGTTTGTGTGTTTGTGTCAAAGTGTGTGTGTTTGTGGTAAAGTGTGTGAGTTTGTGTGTTTGTGGTAAAGTGTGTGTGTTTGTGGTAGTGTGTGTGTTTGTGGTAAAGTGTTTGATTTTTGTGTTTGTGGTAAAGTTTGTGTGTTTGTGGTAAAGTGTGTGTGTTTGTGTGTGATAACAGACACTAAATGGAATTCAGTGTCTGTTTAGAAAATGTCATCCTGAGTTTAAGATAAAACTACTGGGCTCAGATGGTCTATGGGTCCAGGTCTACGGGTCCAGGTCTACGGTAAAGGTCATGTGCTTTGAGATTGTGCTCACGAACACACAAACACACAACCAGTGTGTGTGTGTGTGTGTTTGTGCTTTGCATATTTGACCATTTTAATATAAAGAGTCACATTATTACATGATGCTGATATTTTGGTAAAATTGAATAGTCGCATAATAACCTAATAATAATAATGACAATAACGTAATAATAATAATAACATAATAATAATAATAATAACATAATAATTATTATTATGTTATTATTATTATGATATATTTATATCCTGGATTCTATCGGATCCCTTCACTGCAGATCCAAATCTTCTGCAGGTTCTGTTTGTAGGTTTGTTAGCGTCGTTCACAGGTTGAGGTTCGCTTTCGCTGAGTCCGATAAAAGGATGTCGGTTCAACTTTTGCGTCTTTGGTCAGAGTTCATTCATCTGTGAAAACGGTGATTGAGACCTACAGTCGGTACACACTTACATCACTATTATGGGATATGTCGCCCCCTGGCGGGTTTTATGGTGTTCCAGAACATTCTGTCATAAAGCTTTGGTTGGTTCTGGTTTGGGTCGGTGGGTTCTAGCTTATATTGCATATTAGAAAACGTCCCTGTTTCCTTGTCTTTGGTTTTGGGCTAGTGTTTGAGCTTGTGGTCGTGGAGACGTCAGGTGAGGTGGGTGTGTTCTGGGCGGAGTTTACCCGTTAGCTTCATGATGGACATACATGTTTGGGTTCAGTGAGCAGCCCCCCCCTGTCCATTTACCCAAAAAGAAAAATATAAAACAGACCAACAAAAACAAAAAACTTCAAAAGTTTGGTTTTCTTCGTCCTAACCGGACCCCCTCCCCCCA
>JAPSES010000081.1:13516182-13527251 GCA_029822895.1 Maxillicosta whitleyi | reverse complement strand
GAGAGAGAGGCAGCATCTCTCTGGTGCATTGTGGGAGGGGTTTCGGCCAATAGCATATCGGCATCTTAGTGACGCCGTGACGCCGACAGTCACCCTAACCCATGCACACCGAGGTTGAATTTTTGGCTGCATGAGAGAAATTGTTGTTGATGCCATAAGGCAGGGACGAAAAAACTGTGTATCCCACATCGTAACATGAAAACGTAAGCTGGGGACATCATAACCCGGGGGTCCACTGATTTATACTTCATATTAATAAAATATAGTAAACAATAACACACTGTACTGTACGTACAGTATATAAGTAAGTACATAATAATGTAAGTCGGGTACGTTGTAACCCGAGGACTACCTCTAAATGTTCTAACCGGAGTGTTACACTGCAACGTCTTGTGTGTTGTGTTTGGAAATAATCAGATCGGTATAGGCCAAAATCAGTATCGGCCATCTGAACACCGTGCAAATCAAAAATCGGGATCAACCCAAGAAATTGGTGCAAATCTAGTATGTCGAACAACACACTTGATGAAAACCACAAAATGTTCCTGTACCATGCATACACATACTTCAATTATTCACTATAAACCTGTCCAACCTCTACTGTTTTCTTTACGTGCTTTCTGTTCTCTTATATTATGATAATTAAGTAAGCAAAAAGCTGTCCCCTGAATTTTATACAGAAGAAAAGTTGAAGGGGGTGAAACCTCATTAGTGATTAACAGAGCAGAAAGTGTGTTTGGCCTGAACAGGTTGACGAGGGAAATTCCACAGTCTGTTGTATAACACTGAGCAGGAACAAACTGTGTTACATGGGAATTCAAGTTACAGTTTTATTTTTTATTTTATTTCAATTCTCTTTTTATTGGTATTTTCATGGTTCGTATATTTATTCATATAGTAATTCACCATTCTCATCCATTCATCAAAAAAAAAATACAATATGGATCTTTCTCTGGAAATCAAGTTGCAGTTTTAATCCTTTTTTGTGTGTGTAACATCCCTTTATTAACACATCTAAAAATAGACACACTTGTATTTTGCTGATTTCTATACTTGTTTCCAACTGTTTCAGTTCAGAGACGTGTTTTATCCACAGTGGTGGGTTGTATTTACTTGTGGCTTCTTCATCAAACCCAAATTATGTGTACTACATGATTTGGGTTTGATATAGAAGAAACACACCCTAAATATGAGATAAAAAAATTAATAATAAGGTTCTTAATCTATGAATATTATTTCTGCCTGAATTGTACCATAGATTTCCCCAGGGGGAAGTTCCAGTCAACTCACCAGTATTCACCTTTCATATTAATGTACATATATAGAATAGAATAGAAAAGAATAGAATACTTTATTTATCCCACCCTGGGGAAATTTCACAGTTACAGCATTTTAATAATAAAGTGCAGAAATTCTCTACACATAACAAACAGGAAGACAGTGAGAAAAAAACACATTTACATTATTGTTTCCATTGTATATCACGTAACAAAACTAAAATTCAGAAACACTTAAAAGTCTAATTTTTAATTAAATGGCCAAATTCAATGCAATAATTAAAACTAATTGACAAAAATTCAATCAATCAAATAAAAACAAACAGTATTCCATAAACCACCACTTGTCTTACATCATCTTTTGCTACGATGCCTTTTATTATTATGACACTTATTCATTCACTCATTATTTTTATTAACACACTGTTATGGTGAGGTAATGTTTACTGGTTTTTGTTGAGTAGATCCCTCTGTGTCTGCATGGACCATGGAGGTGTCTGGCCACCACCCAGCTGGTGCCAACCTGACAGTGACCCCCCACCCCCTGACAGTGTGCAGCAGCCAGCAGCACACTGCAGCGCCACGCCCCCCTTCACATCCCCCAAGTGTGCAGATTCCACACACCGATGCCAGGTGGGCAACATCTATTACACCACTTTGTAATGAGCTCAGTAAAACTTAAGTGCATTACTTAAGCAGATCTCAACAATCTGTTTCAGGTCGTTATTATCCAGAGAATCTCTGGCATCCACTACCCTCAGTCTGTTTGAGACTCAGTCGGTGTTCAGCGGCAGACACGATTGGCCATATGGTTACCGTGTCCTTCCCCCGCTGGGTCTTCCTCAGTACTCCGCCCAGGCCGCCGAGGGCAGTGAGCAGATCGGACATTCCCCTGACACAACCACCACCATATCAGGTGGAACCAGCACCTCTGCCTCCCTGCCGTCATACCTCTTCTCTGGTGATGCAGGAAGTCCCCGACCGTCTCGATCAAAGAAACGAGCTCTCTCCATGTCGCCGTTGTCAGACGTCATGGGCACAGACTTCAACTTCATCATACGCACCTCACCTACCTCACTTGTGGCGTATATCAACGGTTCTCGCAGCTCTCCGGCGTCGCACCCCACTCTGTCACCTGTTCTGTCTGAAGGCTACGGTCACTTTCTGGGGGTGAGAGGCCAAGGCATTCCCCAAACACAAGCCCCCAGTGTTCCAGGCTCATCACAGGCTGTTGCCCCACACACGGAGGGTGGACATATGCAGAGGCTTGAACAGAGGGGGGGTCTGGAGAGTCAAATGGCTAACATGGTGGTGGAGCGGCAGTGCCTCCCAGAGGAAGGAGGGACACCTGTGGCTGCAAATAACAGCAGCCAAACCACCAGTATCCTGCCGCCACCTCCACAGGTAGAGCCAGCACATGCTACGCCACAAGGGCCTCCTCCGCCGTACCACTCCCATCAACACGTCCACCTTCAGAGGGGCCACTACAGAATAAACCCCCCTTCTCAGGACCCCTTTACACAGGCTCCCGTGGTTCCTCCGAGGCATGGAGTGAGCTTTTTCCCCCAGGTCCCGATGCTGGAGGAGGAAGAAGGAGAGCTGGAGGACTATGGAGCCCATAGCTGCAGGTGGTTGGACTGCGGTGCGGTCTACGACCAAAAAGAGGAGCTGGTAAAGCACATAGAAAAACTCCATGTGGACCAGAGAAAGGCTGAGGACTTCACATGCTACTGGGTGGGATGTCCACGCAACTTTAAGCCCTTTAATGCCCGATACAAGCTCCTTATCCACATGAGGGTCCATTCAGGAGAGAAGCCCAACAAGTGCACGGTATCCAAAGCAAATCACAATCCTTTACTTTCACTAAAACCTACCCTTTAGTTTCACAAACAGCATCAAAAGCTATTACCGACATCTTCTGTCGCTCACACAAAGCACACTCTCCAGCTCCGCTCCACCAGGTGATTGTTTGTACTCTCTGTGAAAAGTCTGGCTGAATGCAGTCAAAGCAGTTGGATGTCAGGGGCTCAGTGAGTTCAATTCCCAGCGTTCCATTCAGATCCACAGTATCTGCTTAAAGGCTTCCAAGCGCAGAGCCACAGAAAAAAGCCTTCGTGTTCTCTGTATTTATAGCCAAGGTTTAGATCAGAATTATGGCCTCTCTTTTCTTAGCTTTAGCCATGGGGTAATTAGCAGAGCTCTGTGATAACTGACATGGGAGTTAACTCAATTATGTAGTTATTAAATCAGCACAAAGGGCGCAGAGCACTTTAGATCTGGCATAGCACCATGGCTCTGGTAGCTACTGGATCTGTCAGCGGCGGGGGGGTTTGCCAGGCCATCGTCTGACAAACTTGGCCGTGGTTCTGGGAAGGTGATGGCCCATAGTCTAGCTCTCTGCATCTCTGCTTCTGTGGCCAAAGAGTTGGCGTCTCTTCATAGTCCTCATTAGGGATGCACAGTAATTATTTTTTTTACAACCGATACCGATAACTTCCCGCTTCTCGTAACGATACTGATACCAAACAACAATAGTTCCCATTGTTCAGATTCTTTTCTTCTTCTTTTCAGTCATTGTTAAACTGTGTTCATAGTCCGATAAAGGTTCTGCAGAACCTAAAGCCTCTGTCTGCTTCAGATGGACACTAGACCAAGGGTTGGACCTTCAGAACATTTATGTTCACACAGTTTGCTGATGATCCACCACTGTTTTCACACATTCAGCTCCGTTCACATGTTTGTCTAGAATGTGATGTTTACGGAGAAGAAAAACCTGAAAGTGGACAACAGACATTAAACTGAGGGTGGGGTTGTGATTTTTAGGGGTCAAAGTGGGCGTGGCTACAGATGTCCACACCTACTTTGATGCTGATTGATCACTGTTCTGGGACATTAAGCTACGTTCAGCTTTTTTTTATTATTATTATTATGTTCAGCATTGTTTAATGTTCGTGTACTTCTGCTGCGGTGGGAATGAAACAGACAAAACAACCACTGGATCTGGATCTGGGTCTAGGTCTGGGTCTGGATCTGGGTCAGGATCTGGATCTTCTTCTGGGTCTGGATCTTCTTCTTGGTCTGGATCTTCTTCTTGGTCAGGATCTTCCTCTTGGTCTGGATCTTCCTCTTGGTCTGGATCTTCTTCTTGGTCTGGATCTTCTTC
This sequence comes from Maxillicosta whitleyi, assembly GCA_029822895.1. Lineage (NCBI taxonomy): Eukaryota > Metazoa > Chordata > Actinopteri > Perciformes > Neosebastidae > Maxillicosta > Maxillicosta whitleyi. The sequence continues at coordinate 13,522,811 of JAPSES010000081.1, read as the reverse complement.
TTGGTTTGGATCTTCTTCTTGGTCTGGATCTTCCTCTTGGTCTGGATCTTCTTCTTGGTCTGGATCTTCTTCTTGGTCTGGATCTTCTTCTTGGTCTGGATTTTCTTCTTGGTCTGGATTTTCTTCTTGGTCTGGATCTTCTTCTTGGTCTGGATCTTCCTCTTGGTCTGGATCTTCTTCTTGGTCTGGATCTTCTTGGTCTTCCAGCTGTACCAGACTAAGGACCTGAAAACCCATTGACTGACAAACCATGGACTGATCTCACACCTGAGCTTCTGCTTCCTCTTGTTTTTTTCTGGTGATTTATTAGATTTATTATTATGGGCTGTATTTATCAGTGAAAACTTTAAATACCAAAATGATCTGAGTGACATCATTCTTTTCAACATCGGACCGATACTTATCAGTATAGTTAGTTATTGTGCATCCCTAGTCCTCGTTAACCTTACACTAGCTTAGATACAATGCCATGTTTTTATTTATTTATCATAATTGTTTGGAAATCATTAGTTCAGCTTTAAATGCAGATGACATTCTTTTATATATTTTCTTTTGTCTTCACTTGCACACGCAAAATCCTTAAGGTTTAGAACACTAATGGAAAAACCACTGACTATGCAAGCATGTCACTGCTTTTAACAAGTCAATTATTAACAGTAGGCATACCTGCTGTCGACCTTTTGTACCACAATACCCACTTACTAGTTGAAAGTAGCTCTGTTGCCATGGGTCTGTTGTCGGATGTGTCTGTCTCACCATATAATCATTCAATAGTGTTTGAGCCCAAAAGGAAAAAAGGCCGTGGTCATGTATTGTATAATATTGATAGCACATGTTGAACAAGGTGTGAGTTTGTAAAAATACTCATTATACACTTAATTTACAGCACTTCTTCAGTCAAGTCAAGCATGCATATATATTTTTTTAACCTGAACATCATAAACACAATATCTGAACGTGATACTTCTGCCATAAAAATATGCATCACTCACATTATACGACTGTGATGTGGTGGTGAGAGATGTTTTCTTCCTGACTGGCAGGTGATTAAACTAATACATAATAAGTGGGGAGTGAGCCGGCAGCAGAACAATAAGGTAGCTCTTGTTACACATTGAACATATAGGGCAGGCCCAGACTTGTGCCTATCATTTGACGATCTGTTTAATGATGATTGAACGGTCTGTTAACAGATCCTGACTCACTGCTGTGTTTGCGTCTGCCAGAATATAGCAGATGTGAAAAGCATGAGCTGCACTTAAAACCATAACCTCAACTATCAGGAGCCAACGGAGATGTTTTTGTGTTGTTTTTTTTGTTGGAAAAGGAGCCAGACATCCCAGCATTAACATTCATACATATGGTATCTATTAGAGCTTCTTATTTTATACAAAAGTGTCAAAAAGAAAAAAACATATGAACTGAGTGTTTTGTTATTTCTCACACAAAAAAAAAACGCTTTCAATACCTCTGGGTTCTTTAAACATTACACGTGTTTATGCAAAAGTAAAATATAAGCACAGAATAAAGACAGGGAGATTATAAAGGAGACATTTTTAGAGGAGAGATAGAAAATCTGGGCGGCTTGAGGATACAAACTTAATCCGTTTGTCCCAAATACGGTAAAATGTATCCCTCCGGATTCTGATAAAGTCGGTTTATCCTCATAGACATATTTTCAAGGTCGTGGAGAATTGACTTGATCTTTTACCTTAACGTCGGCTAAAAACTAATAAAAAAAAAAAATACCCTTTGGTTCATTGAAGGTCTTAGGACTAGATCCATTATGTTTTTAGTTTGTAATTTTTATGGTATTTTTTTGCATTTTTCAGGAAAACAATCATTTCTCTGAGGGTTGAGGCTTGGCAAAGCGACTGAAAATGAAACCTTATGTACTTCCAAATCTGCTCCATTTCCCCAGACGCATGTAATTCAAGCCCCGCTGACAGAGCCAAAGCAGACTACAGGTTTGACAGCATTTTAGGGGCCATCCTTACCAATTGTTTGGTGTAAACTGAGCCAATATTGGCACCAGGAAATGTTTCTTCACTACTCAGAAAGCGTTTTTCTATTACATGACCTGTCATCTCTAGTACTGAGCAAACTTTTACAGTCACTAAAGGAAAAAAAAGAACAGTGGGTGGGAGGCAATTAATTCAACTGTTGTGTCACTTTTTCTAATATAGTTATTTAATATTCCTGAATTCTGAACCTCCTCCTGTGTCATAAACAGTGACGTGTTTCACATTTTATAAAACCTTGTCTACACTGATGTATTTCTGCCTGTTTTAGAAAGAAAACTCAGACTAGATTGGGGGGGGCGGACATTAAGCAAATGAACACAAATGAGTGGAGTAAGAGTTTTCCTGAGGTGAATGTAATCTGTAGTATTATTAAAACAACAGCTGGAACAGAAGCAGCAGCGACAGAGTCACCTGTAGTTCAGTAAAGGTCACATGACAAGGGCTCGACGAATCACAGATGATATATCACATACGTATATATCACTACGTATCACAGATACATAGTGGCTGATCAGATGATTCAGGCAGTGAACGCATCATCTGTGTCTTCCACTTCTAAACCTGTGCAAGGCTTTGTGTCCTTTCTGTCCATATCTGTCCTTTTTGTCCCTTCCTGTCCTTCCTGTCCCTAGTTCATAGGGTTTTACTGGTGAATCAATGTTTCTTTTTTAAAAATTCATTTTGTTGTTTATGTTTTTCATGTTATTTATTATTTTCTAAATTATTCGCCTTTTTTCATTTTGTTCATTTAATTTATTATTTGACATTTTTGTTCATTTCGTTGCCCTTTTTAACATTTATTAATAATTTCAGTTTGTGGCTTATTTTATTCATGTTTCTTATTATTTTGTTAATTTATTATTACTTTCTGTTCATTTTATTCATTACTTTTTTTTAATTTTAGTACATTTTTTTCCAGATCATTTATTGTTTTGTCGGCATTTTATTCATTTTTGTTCATTTTATATAATAATATGCATAAACCCAGTGTGTCCATCCACTGGTTCTGATCCAACTCCATGGGTTTTACTGGCGAATCAATGTTGGAGAAGATGACGGTGTTTCCACGGTAACTACAGAGCCTCTGAACGTCCAAATATGGTCATATCTGATGAGCATGAAAAGATGAAGAACTGTATTTGAGATTAATTATTTACGTGCATTGACAGGATTAGTGGCTCTAAGGTTCTATTGATCATGTGACATCAGTGGACGGTCTCGGTCCGTTTGGGTCTTTATGGGTTAAGTCCTGATCATCAATAGGACACAAGAGGGTTTCACAATGAAATAATTGTTTATCATTACAAACACTGACAAAAAAGATCAAGCCTAAAAATAGTGCAAAGAAAAAAATTCAACAACAGACTCAGAAAGCCAGAAGAAAACCTGCACAGCCAGAGAAAGTGTGATAAACAGCCTTCCAGAAAGTGTGGGAGCCAAGTTCAAATCCTGCCAAAGCTCTGACTGCCCAGGAGCAACGGCCTAACTCTGTCTGTGCGTCTCATAAAAAGCACAGGGGGCTTTTACTTTGTCATACAGGAGGACTGCGCTCAAAAGAAAGCAGCATGGCGGCTTCTCAGGCAGGATCAGTGTAATGGCCAGTTCCTGACAGGTCCTGGCAGGTCCTCGTGGCCCTGGCTGAACAACGACAGCTGCCATCTGTGCCAGCAGAATGTGTCCAGAGTCCAGTCCCACTCCGAGGTCAGCCCCCTCTGGCCCCCGCTTCACTGACGTTTACATTCTGTTTTTTAAGCTCTTCTTCCTTGTAAGGGAGCAGTTAACCCATAAAGAGCCAAATGGACCAAAACCGTCCACTGATGTAAAATATTTAATATCTGTTGGTTCCACTAATTCCATCAATACATGTCAGTAATAGGCGTCAAATACAGTTCTTCATCTGTTCGCTGTCATCAGACGTGACCATATTTGGGCGTTCAGAGGCTTCGTAGTTACCGTGGAAACACCACCAGTCTTCTCCAACATAAATCAACAAAATAATAAGAAACATGAATAAAATAAGCCATTTGGAAAATAATAAATAACATGGAAAACAATAAATAACAAAAAAAAAAAAAACATTGATTCACCAGTAAAACCCATGGAGTTGGATCAGAACCAGTCGATGGACACACTGGGTTTATGTATATTATTATATAAAATGCCTAAAAACAATAAATAATCTGGAAAAAAAATTGCCAAAAATGTACTAAAATAAAGTACAGAAAAGGATTAAATAAGCAACAAAATGAACAAAAACAGCCAAAGTTATGAATAAAATGAACAGAAATTAATAATAAATCAACAAAATAATAAGAAACATGAATAAAAATAAGCCACAAACTGAAATTATTTAAAGTAAAATGTTAAAAAGGGCAACGAAATGAACAAAAATGTCAAATAATAAAAGTAAATGAACAAAAGCGAATCATTTACAAAATAATAAATAACAAATTTAATTTTTTTAAAAAGAAACATTGATTCACCAGTAAAACCCATGGAGTTGGATCAGAACCAGTTTTTAATAAAAAAGTTACTTTTTTCTTCAGATTTCCGCATTTTCATATAAAATCTATGAAATTACTCTGAACTTTCATGAGCATCCACATGAACAGTGAATTAAATATATGGGATTCACCCTGAAAAAACTAAAATTAAAGAAGATAATAATAATATTTTAATAATAAATGGTGTTAAAGCACTCAAAGAATATCTGGTTATAATAATATAAATATAATATCTTGGTTTTTTTTTATCTAGGTTTGTTTATTTAACAAATATTTCAAAACAATATCACAGGTTATCTGTCGACCCCCCCCTTCTAACATCCCACAGCCCCACCCTCAACCACAAACATTCAGACCACAAATACAAAAACAGGGTAGAGGTTAGACAAATGACGACGCTAAATACATAAATAAATAAAACTTTAAAAGATGATTAAAAAAAAAAATCACATATATTGCGATTTCTGTTGCGCGTATGTTTTCAAAATGAGCCAGAAAAGGTTTCCGTAAAATTCCTGTGGATTTTTATACACATTTTTCCCCTGTTTTTTTATGTGACCTCATAAATCTGGATAATTTACCAAATGCTTGTGTAAAATAAAACAGTCATAATAACTTTTTGACACTGAGTTTAAAGTCATATGAAGTTATTAAGTTATCAGTCGGACGCAGAACGGGCCCGAGGTGCATTCTGGGGCGAAGATGTTGACACGGAATTTGTGTGATGGAAACGGACGGTAGCGGTTCTATGGAATGCAGAGGGATGTTGTGAGTGAATCATTAATGGAAAAGGGAGAAATATTTCATTTGTCTGGAGCTTTGATGAGCGAGATGAATGAGTATGTGAGGAATTCAGCCCAGGAATAATACACATGGATATGGTCTGTGTGTTTCCACAGCCTCTGAGCAGGAACACAGGAACGTCTGGATGAGTCACATAGTTTAGCGCTGAAGTCACTTTGGTCACCTGCTAGTCCGAACCCTGTATTGGGGGGGGGGGGGTCAAAGTCATTTTCCACATTCATTACCCATTACATTACATTTGGCTGACTTACAACGACTTACAACGTATAGGCATGTATAGCATAAAGGGATTCAAACTGGCAACCTTCCGCACCAAAGTCAGCGGCGTAAACTATCAGTCGCTACATTTATATTTACATATACATTCAGCCCAGTAAAACAATAACATAATAACCTGTAAATAATGACATCATTTTCTCGTTGTTTTAGTGCAATAAACAACATACAATTATGAAAATATTTATATTTATATTATATTTACAAACTGTCACAGGCAGAAGATTGTAACATTTTTGGAGTTTGGAACTAAAATAAGAACAATTTCTACAATATTACATCGCACCTTGTTTTTAGCACAACTTACAAATACAAATACATAAAACATTTAATAACAGGCAGAATATTGGTACAATTATAAATTTTCTTAAGACATTTCAGGTCGTTCATATTTGTTGTTTTAGTACAGTTTGTAAATGGTGGTGTGTTATTTTTTTCACATTGAATCAGTTAATTATTTAGAGATGATACTGTTATTTTATCCCTTTGGTCTGTTTGTGGAACCTGAACTAAAATAAGTTTGACATCCTCCTCTTCATAATAACTTTTACACTTCACACATTTATTCCGTGGGCCGGAGTGGAACCTTTGGCGTGCCGGTTTAAGACCACAGGCCACATGTTGGACACCCCTGATCTAAAAGCCTTACATGTGTAAGTGTTCCTATTTTACAGTCATTTTTTAATCTGTTTTTTGTATGAATTCATGAGGAAAGGTCTTTTTAAAGTGCAGTTTTGTTTTATTGCACATGATAATTTCAAACCATCAAAGGTGAAAGAAGAGAGAAAAGAAAAGACTGAAAGAGTCTGAGCTGATGTGTGTATGCACACTGACCCCTGCTGGTGAAATGGACCAGTACCAGGACCTTCAGCTTTAAATGGGAGATTTGAGTCAGATGAGTACTTCAAAGTGGGGTAAAAAAATACTTACATACATAATACATAATAATAATAATACATACATACATACATATATTTATATATATATATATATATATATATATATATATGAAAAGCTCAAA
>JAPSES010000081.1:13374998-13386261 GCA_029822895.1 Maxillicosta whitleyi | reverse complement strand
TCACAACTACATTATGTGTTTGAACAGATTGGTGTCAGTATTGTGTGTGTGATTTTTATGGAAGATTTAGATGAAAATAAAGAAAAAGATTTAGACGAAAAGATGTTAATATAATGTAATGAGTAACGGCATCAATTTATAAAATATAAAGAGTAGAAAGTACAGATAACTGACACAAAATGTAGTGAAGGAAAAGTAAAAGTATGCATTATTATTTTTACTGAAGTAAAATACAAAAAAAAACTACTGAAGTACAGTAACAAAGTAAAAATACTTAGTTACATTCCACCGCTGCTCTCCTGTATTCTGATTGCATCTTAATACAGACATGATACTTGTAACCTAAAAAAACTCATCCTTTGTTGTAATTATTCCACCCGTTCTTTGAACTGTATGTCTGAGACGTTTGCGGTACCTGCTTTATGTTTCTTCTTCTTGTCCTTCCTCTTATTGGCTGTGGCCCCCTGTTGGATGGCAGACTTGGCCCCTTCAGCTGCAGACAGACTCACCCTGTCCCCCTGCTGCAGCTGCTTGGACTCTCCTTTCACCCCCAGCAGCTGTTCACTTCCTCGCTTTTTCTTTCGCTTTTTTTTCTTAGTCCAGATTCTGTCATACGCCTTCTCTTCACTTGAATTGTGAGCGCTCTCAGAAGACAAGTGCGTGGCTGGCCCCGAGGTGCCGTAGCCGCACTCAGGCGGCTCCGACTTAACGTCGCCAATTTTGCTTTTACAACATTCTGAGCATGAAGATCTTTGGTGTCCCTGAGTGGGACTGTGCCCGTGGGCTTTGACTGGGGGAGTCGGGGACCTGCCAGTGTAGCTGTGCTCCACAACACTGGGACAGGGTTCTGGTGCCGCTGTGTTCATGGTGCTTACTGGGCCCAAACAGAAGCCCGGCTCCTGCTTTAACTTGAGTCTTTTAGATCGATGCTCCAACTCCACCCTTTCCCTTTTCAAATTATTTTTAACATCACATCTCCTGATGGGGCTTGTGGGTGAAATGGACAGGGTGTCAGTGTGTCTATCCAAATCATCACAGGAGTCTCCATCAGATGACTCTCCCTCCTTTTTCAGTGACCACAAATTGAATGTTTCTTCTTCTTCTTCATCAATTTTTTCCTTGTTGAACCTCTGTGTCTGTGCTCTTCCCATGCCGTGGTCAGCAGAGCCACCAAAATGCCCCACCTCACTTTTTTCGCCCTCATTCTTGACGGCGCTGGACTCTTTGCCCTCGCTTCCTCGCTTTACTTCGACCCTTTTCACCAAATCGGCAGGGAAAGGGAAAGCAGGGGGTGTGCTGGGGCTTTGGCAGTAAATCCTCAGGTCTGCCCCACAGAAATGTGGGAAGTGTATATAGGCGTTCTCCTTGCTGTCGTAGCCCAAAATAGACTCCCTGCATTCGTGGATGGGCTGAGCCAGCACCGCGTCCTGCACGTCTTTCTGCGTCTCGTACACGTGATCGCACAGCCCCTTCAGAAGCCACACGCGCTGGTAGAACGGCAGCAAGTGGAAGGGCTTCTCCTCCAAGGGACTGACCTCTCCCAGGACACTGAAGAACTGGTGGCACATGCCCAGCTGCTCGGCCCGACCCGGCTGATCATAAGAGGCACCGATGGTTTGGTACCAGCCCATGACCCGCTGCCTGAGCTCCGACTCCCACCGGCGGTACGGCAGAGCTGGCCGGCGGTGCAGAGTGGACCTTTTCTGTGGCGGGGACAGCAGGGAAGACATGATTTTTGACAGGAGAAGGCTACAGCGAGGCATTAACAGACATCGCTCCAGCTCAAAAAATATAATTTCAGGGAGGTTGAGGGCGGTCTGAGCCAGGCAGAGGAAGTGTCCTATAGCTGGGAGTTCCCAAAGGGTGTCCACAGTGTAGGGGGACGCCTGGGACAACAAGCTCTGCTCCCATTCTTCCACCTCTTTGGCCGACATTTCTTCAGCCTCTTTCTTCTCTAGTTCACGTTGTCTGAAAAACAAGAAAACGTCTCTAACCAGAGTTTTAGGACAGAACAGGTGTTAGTTTTATAACAAATCAGAATATAGTTTTATATTATGGGATAAATATCATTGCATTGGTTAGTTTGTTTAAATTGTTATCTTTGTTTCCAAAAATGCCTCAGTGATGCTTTGGACTTAATTTCTCTCAACATTTATTTCCTCCGCCAAGGAGGTTCTGTTTTTACCAGGGTTAGTTTGTTAATTAGAAAGATAACTGAAAAAGTTATGAATGGATTTTAATGAAATATTCAGGAAATGTTTGCTCTGAGACAAGGAACAGATGATTAAATTTTGGAGGTGATTCGGATCACAGTCTGGATCCAGGAATTTTTAAATTATTATTATTATTGGCATTGTTGTAGTACTAACAAATGTCCACCAGATGGCAGTGGAACTCCTGTTTTCTCATATAGTGGCTTTAAATGTGTGACCTAAACTGTGCTGCTTGGCAGAGGTTTGTGCTCTGAGTGCTTTTCTAGTTTTTTGTTTTTTTTAATCCATGATTTCAAATGTTTTACCTAAAATATTTTTCATGATCTCACTGTAAATAATAATTTTGTACCATAAATAACCATCTATTTTCTTCATATCCCACTAAGGAAGAAAAAAAATCTCACATTAAACTTTAAGGAAATATTGATGTTTATAAGTCAATTTATGAACAGGACATATTACAGCTGTAGACATGATGTGTCCTCATATTTATGTCCATATATAGACTTTGTTTGTTGCTGCAGTTGAAACCCACTTACCTGTGAATATTCTACAGAAACATATGACACTGTTATGCTAAAAAAAATGGCACCAAAATTATAAATGATGTGATGACGGCAGCTACTCAGATGATGGGGGAAGGGATCATCACCATCTGTTACGTTGCAGCTCTTAAATAAAAGGTACTATCCTGGTGTAAAAGTGCCGGCTGGTGAGCATGTTATGTTTATCTGCTCAAAGTGTACAGCTGTTTGACAACACAGGAACAGCAACAACAAACAACAGAATTCAGTTGGACGCAAACGTGCACTGACAGTTTATAGAGTGGATGGACACAATGACTGTCAGTTCTATCTAATCTGATCTAATTTCATCTAACCTAATCTAATCTAATTTTATCTGATCTAATCTCTTCTATGTGACAATGAACAGGTCCATCTGTGATGACACGACAAGCTTGTGCTTTAAAGGGGACAGATTGTGCAAAAATCATTTTTTTAAGTTAATGTTGCTCCTGTTTGGGTCTAGTCTTATAAACACTCCAAGTCTGTAAAAAAAATGACCCTCTATTTTCTGTGAATTACTACAATGAATTTGTCAGAAGCTCTGGTTGAGCCGTTTAGATTTCACTGCCCATGTGACGGAATAAGGGGGAGAAATCCAACAAGGGAGCGTGTACTTCCTGTCCAGGGATGGCCAACTCTGCCCACAAATGACGTTGTGATTGTCCAACATATTAGTTCGATTTGCCAACCGCGCCATAGCAGCTAGCAGCTAAAACTCAAAAGAAGAAGAATTCGTTCGACATTTTATTTATCGCAAGCATGTGTAAAAGTTCCCAACGACCAAAGGAGTAGTCTGCGATCCTGAATCAGACCCAGACGCAGAGCAAGAGCACCGACCCAGATCTCCAAGAATCCCCAGAGCTGTTTCTGAATTGAAGTGGTTTATTCACACTGTAACGTACTTCCTACAGTAGACGGAACTTTACCATTAAAAATAAAATCGAGCCAAACACATACGGTTGTATAACGGTTCTGCGGGCAGCCGTAGCGATTTAGGTAGACTTTGGCTGCGGACTCGAGGGGGCGTGGTCGGACAGAACACTTCAGGGTTCTTTCGAACATCAGACAAAACGGCGTGCTGTAAAAATGAGCTGAAGGAAAACAGAGCTGGAGAAACTTTTTTGTTTGGATGATTTTGAGCAGAGAACTTTATGAACATGTTCTGTATAGTCCATAGAACAGTTCTAACTGGAGTATGAGAATGGATAATAGTATGTCCCCTGTAAATTGCAGTCCTGAAAACTGAAAACCTGTGGTTTATCTGTTTATCTGTTGGTAAACCCAGCTCTGGATCATATGTGCAGCATATGAGACAGGAAACCAGTGGGGTTTGTCCACAGTGGTACTGGTTCTGTCACAGAGAGCTGCTAAAACCATTGTGTTATAATGGATGCACCTCCATCCTACTGGAAAGTTGCTCCTTACAGTTCAATTATCCAGATTTCTTACCCAGTTCTGTTTGTACTTCTGACTTATTATGCATAAGGACGTCCTGATCTGATCTTCAGGTTGGTACCGGCTGTCAATCTGACTTTTTTTTTTTTTTTTAGAAAATTGGAGCTGATTTTTTGACCCGACCTACGAGTAATCCACTGATGTGCGCATCATTAACAGCCCGGAACACCCCCCCCCCCAATATGGGCCAGTACCTGGACGGACCTGTCCACAGACGCACTACAGCAGCAGCAGACATACAGTCCAAAACCGACCCCCCCAAAGGTTCGAATTTATCCCACAGTGTGAAATTAGATCTGACTTTTTAGATTAAGGCTAGTCCTCTTTCTGCTCCCTTTCATTCTAGTATAAATAACATTTGTATTTCCATTACATTTTTTTTATTTATTTTACATATGAATGAAATACAGAATAAATTAATTAAATTAATTTAGAAAGTCCAAAAATTATAATAAAGTTATTAAGAGTCAAAGGTGTCATTGTTGTTTTAGTTCAGGTTCCACGTTCAACCCAACTGTGATCTCAGGTAAAATAAAAGCATAACATCATAACATGGAGTCCAACTCCAAATCAAAATGTTTTTGTAAAAGGCTGATATCAGGTTGGTAAAGGCAAAACTAATTCTAAAAAATTAGGACCGGAAACAAAAAAAACACAGATCAGGGCATCACTATTTATGTATAGTGTGTTTGCTCTTGTATTCTATTTTTAATTCTTGTATTTTTTTTTTTTTTTTTTACTGTCAAATGCTGTCAGAAAATCTATCCATCCATCTCTCCCTCCCATCCATCAACTAAAAGGAGAAAAACTTTCACAATAATTATGTTACTATTACTCATCATGTGTATTATATAAAATACGATAGAATATTTTCATTTTATAGACTGTTCACTGAAAATGTACTGACACTAAATATACAAATATTTGGCTGTCAAATTAAAGGTGAAATGTTGGTGACATCACACAAGCCTGTTTATTTCAGAGGGTTTTTCTCCTCAAACAACTAACGACACAGACTTAATCCTTTGTGTCTGACATAAATAAATAGATAAAACCACGCACCTCCTCTCTTCCTTGGCTCTTTGCTGCTCTTCCAGGCGCAGGGTCTGGACCATGACAGACTCGTGCCCACCCACTGTGATCGTGGCCAGGCTACGGGGAGCCAACCTCCTCCGTGTGGAGGTCCCTCCCGACACCCGTTCCTCCTCGACACCGAAACGGCCTTTGGATGTCACTGCCAGGGTTGTCTTTTGACGCAGTGTCCTGTTAGTCAGACAAAGGGAAAATAAAGGCGCTTGTTACACCTCTGTTGACATTCTAACCTCCTCTGGAACACGAGTCTCATTTTATTCCATTACATTAATCTGAGCCTGACAATAGAGTGTAGTTTTGCATTTGAAAACAGAGAATTGATACATTTTTATCATATTTGGGACAAATTGTTTCAAATCTGTATCCTCTAGCCACCCAGAAGTTGTATCACTCCTCTAAAAATGTCTTCTTCTTCTATAATCTCCCTGTATTTTGTCCTCATTTTATGTTTTTCTGCATAAACATGTGTAATGTTTAAAGAACCAAGAGGTATTAGTAATTAAGATTTGATTGTTTTTAAGTGAGAAATACTGAAACTGTAAGCACCCAGTTCATGTTTGTTTTTGGTTTTTTTTGGTTTTTTTACACTTTTGTATGTATAAATACATAAAAGAATCTATTAGATAACATGTGTATGAATGGTAATGTTGAAGATATTTTGTCACATTTTCCAACAAAAAAGGAAGAACGAAAACAGAGAGAATTATGAAGCAGTTAGTGTTAAGTGTTTTTCCAGCTTCAAAAAATGTATCACTGTTTTCAACGGTAAAACAAGTGGTTAATGACATGATGATGGTCATAGTACACACAATATGGAGGGTACATCCTCATCATTATGAGCCAAAAAAAAAAAAAAAACCTGCGACATCTACATAAGAACTTTCATATATTAACATTGAACTCTGAGACACAACTAAAAAAAATCATCTTTCATTGCTTTTAATTTGATCTAAACTAAAGTGCTTGACACATACAAATAAAAAATACACAAAGAAATTACTGACACCAAAAGGAGGCAAACATTGTGATGAAAATACAATGTTTCATCTAGTTATTTCACAACAGATGATGATCATCATTATGTTCAGCTGGTACAAATAAGTATGATTAAAAACAAAAAAACATAGTGCAATAATGGGAGGTAGTTATAGGAGTGATTAGATGTTAAAGAATTAATAAATGAATCAAAATATAAACTATTTTATGTAATAAACAGATAAGTGTGTAAGACAAGTCATGTTTAAAAAGTGGCCTAAAAATGAATAATAATAAAACTCAGTCCCAATCATGAAGTCCTTCTCAAAACACTGACCGTGATTATTTATTTGATTACATTTATTTATTTTTTTTTAATTATTATGTAATTAAGCTATTGACGTGAACAGGAAAAAAATTACTCCTGTTCCATTGTTGGTTAGTCAGAGATGAGCAGAAAATTCAATCTCTGGATTTGTTTTTTTTTTTTTTAGTGTTATAAAGGATTTTAATTCATTGTTTTCTGACTTCATGAACTGAGCAAAAACCTTGGTTCAATCATTCAATATGTGCTAGATACGACTGGAGAAACACAACCTCAACTAAGACAAAACAAAAAGAAAAAAGGTTGCATTTTGAATTTTTGTTGGACAAAAAAACTGGGGGAATAAACTCAATTTTGATAATTTTCACATTTTCAGAACCTTCTCTTCTTTTTGAGGCTAAACTCTCAGGAAACACTCATACAATTGTTCAAGAACATCGTATCAGTGTAGCTGTGGTCAGGGTTAAACACCACCGTATACTGGTTCTGGTGGACCTTTGGCCTCTGAGATGTTTGACTTGGTGCTACTATTGTCCAAGTGTCCGTGTTTTTTGGTTCTTTTGAGTCTTGTGTCAAACAATTCTTGTGCTGAAAATTCCCAGTTTCAGTAACTTTAAACAAACCCTTGCAGTGGTTCTTTTTCAACTGTTTGGACCTGTAGTCTGAGGTTTTTGTTGGTTACTGCGTTTTATTTGTGCCAAAGGTGCCTTTTTTTAGTTCTATATTTCTAATGGGGGTGTCAGTTCTGTCTGTGAACAAACACACACTGTCACACTTTCATTCAAAGGATACAGGACATTTGAGTGGCATATAAGCAAAGGTTCAGGCAAATCCTGCTTTTACTTTCCATGTTCCCATAGATGCAGTGAAAGTGAAAGTCAAAGCTGCTGGATGACAGTATTATCCCACAGCTGATGTAACATGAAGTAACAACCACAAGAATACTGCTGCAAACTAGGAGATACTGTAAGATGGGATCATTTCAAAACGATAATAACACGTCTGAAAGAGTTTTGAAGAATCATGAGTGCCGACATATGTACAAAAGTGGTTGTTTTTACCTGGATAACAATGTTAGCTTCTGCTCCAGCATGATTTCGAGCTTCTGAGCCTGTTTGGAAATCCAATGGTCCACCCCGTGGTAGCGATAGCAGTTCTCCAGCATCAGCCTGAAATCTGCAACAAACTGCGTTATGCTTTCATACTCTTGGCTGATGAACTTCTCCTCTATTCTAGGCAAGCACATGGACTGCCTGAGATGCGCGTGGCCCCTGTTCCGGACCCCTCCGATGCCATGCTGGGCCTCCTGATGTCCAATGGGGTGTAGAAACTGACTTGTTATCGTTTTGTTCTTGTCCAAGAGAAACCCAGTGAATATCCTATACGCTTGCTGGACCTCATAGTTCATGTCCTCCTCAAAGCTATTGCTGTTGGTGGAAATACAGACCTCTGGCAGCGAGATGTCGCTATTTGAAAACTCTGACATGCCGTCATTGCTCAGTGCCAGCGGGTCACCTTCAGCCATAGCATCTTCTCTGTCACCAGGACAGTGTAATGCTACCATAGTCTCAACTTCACAGGTCCCGTTACTGAGTTCCTCAGTTACGCCCAGGTCGTCAGTGCTGCTGCTCATCCATGTGGACTCAGATGGCATGAAGACAGAAGGTGGCTGTTGGGATGCTGAATGTGGCTGAGGCAGGTCCTGGCTGGAGAACCCCGGCTGGCTGCAGGCTGCACTGATGGGATCTGTCACCGGCTCCTCATCCATGACGCAGGCACCTGAAGTGGGTAACAGGTGTCATCTGTGGTTAATTTACATGTTGAACTGTGTTTTGAAACAAGGAAACACTACACCAGACTAGGCGTTTTCCCATTTGCAAAACTTTTGCTTCCAAGTCAGTGTTCATCCTGTCAGATATTTGACAGTGATCTTATTTCCTGCCATGACAGTAGCTCACATGAAAACAACCACGTGACCAAACACTTACTCTGTGTGATTATGCCCAAATTTAAACTGGTATAACTTTATTGATCTGCCTGTCTGATCTTTAAGAACTTTCCATTTCCCTTGGATCAATGGTTAGCTAGCCCGAAGTTAGCCAACACCGAGCTGGCTAACGGTACTTTAAACAACCCAAAGTCAGTAAAGTTTCTTCTGCTTACTCATTTGGCTATCAACGGCATACTCCCATATCACGTCCGGTGTCCTGGTCACGTGTAATAAAATAAGATCAAAACAAACTGACCAGAGGCAGAGCTCGGCTGCTTAAACAACGTACCTCGACGTCTTCAGTGCGGCTCCAGACACGCACGGAGCAGGATAGCTCTTAGCAGGCTTAGCAGCCGCGGCAGCTTGCTAGCCGGGCTAGCTTGCTATTGTTTCCAATCCGGGGCCTGCCACTGCTGCCTTCGCTATCCATAGTGAAAAATGTGTGGCGGTAAAATGTCCAGCAGAGAAAAAGTTAAGCAGACATCTCATGTGTTGGGCGCCCGCAGTGATGTCAGTGTCAGTAAGACGGCTAAAGCAGAACCGGGACTGACTGTGCGACAATGCATTTCACTTCAGCACCACTAGCCTCACAGCTAATCAGCTAGCTTTTCCAAGTTGACAGCTACTTTGACACATGCAAACATTGGCAGTTTCACTCTACACGGTATTTTGTGCCATGTGCCACATCTTCCAAACACTGTAGGGTTCTGAAAAACCTCGTAACCGGGTAGGTTTGCTTGCTTGAAGCCCAGCAGCGTCCACTCCACTTCCACCCTGACTGAATGCGCGTGCCCGTCACTAACGTGCGCAGCTGACGTAACTAGCTGGTCGGATTTTCGCACCAATATTGTTAGTTTGGTTTCGAACTTGGCTCCAAAACGTATTCACTGTCAAGCAGGCTGCATTATTTATCTCAGTGTGAATGTAATGCAGAGATGTCAAACATGTGGCCCGGGGCCCAAATCTGGCCGCCAAAGGGTCCGGTCCGGTCCGGGATGAACGTGAGAAATAATAATAATAATAATAATAATAATAATAATAATAATAAAGTTGTATAGTCAAAGTTGTATAGCACTTTTTTTGGACACTCAAAGACGCTTCACATTGAAATAAAACAAAGAACAGAAAAACAATTAAAACAATTAAGCAAAAGCCAGTTTAAACAGGTGAAAAATGATGAGAAATGCAAACATTACAATGACGAGATTAACAGTTATTTTTGTTCAGGTTCCACATTCAGACCAATTCACTCTCAAGATCAATAAAATACCATAATAACCTATAAATGATGAAAACTCAAATGTTTTCTCTTTGTAAATGCAAAGATTTTCATGTAATTTTACTGTATTTACACAAAAAAATATATAATTTTACAAAACAACATGAATAACCTGAACAAAAAACCAACAACCTGAAATGTCTTAAGAGAAATCAGTGCTGCTTTGAACAATATTGTATAAAACTTGACTTTACCCCTCCTCCCTTCTGCACCGCTCACACTTTTCCTTCAATCTTAAATCCAGTCATCTCATCAAACTCAACATCCACAAATCTCACACTGCCTACCGATTCTCGATTCCGAATCTCGCACTGATTTTAAACAAAACCTGCAACAAATGTTAGTTGACAGTTGCCCCTGTTGAGTATTCATTTCTCACATGTCTGTTATTGTTGTAATGTATTTATTTGTTAACTGTTTGTTTCTATATATCCTATAGCTTTGTTTTTACTTTTGCCCACCCTACCCCTAAAGAAGTCGTTCTTTGATCAGGAGGCATTTGTAAATGAGTCTCTGTTCTTAACTGCTTAAATAAAGGGCAAATAAAAATAAATTCTGCTTGTTATGAAATGTTTTGTGTGTTTGTAGATCCACTGTGATCTGTAAGTTGCCATGCATGCGTGTAAATGATAAACTGAAGCATAATATTATTAAAATTGGACTTTTTCCTTGACAAATTTCAGGTTGTTTATGTTATTCACATTGTTTTAAAGTATATTTTTGAAGATGCAAACATTGTCATAATGTCATTTTAGTTTTTTTGCACTACACTGTTGAGGAAATTTTAGCGTTGATGTTATTTATATATTATTATATTATTATTTTACTGGTCAAAGCAAATTAAATTGGGCTGAATGTGACCTGTGACCCCTGATGTAATGTCACTAAAATGTTTTTATAAATCAGATTTGTGCCGTTCAGTGTTGAAGCCTGTATTACAGACGAGGACACACGTCAGTGGATGCAAAACGATTTACAGTGTTTTCTAAACTTCATTTCCTGTTTCCTTCACTGAGAAACAGTGGGTACAGATCTGAACACTGTGGGTTTACCACTGCTTACCACTAGAGGTCATTAAACTCCTATGTATGATCAACCGCCTCTTTATGACTGTTTTTTCCTTCATAAATCATATCCCTTTGTGATACTGTGTTCATGACATGGACTTGTTTTGTGTAGATCAGTACTTTACCGTTCCTCCTGCTAAAAAAAAAAAGAGGTAAAAATAGGATAAGAACACATAAGAATGGTATATCAGGGTGTCAAACATGTGGCCCGGGGGCCAAATCCGGCCCCCAAAGGGTCCAGTCCGGCCCTG
The DNA here is from genome assembly GCA_029822895.1 of Maxillicosta whitleyi. Lineage (NCBI taxonomy): Eukaryota > Metazoa > Chordata > Actinopteri > Perciformes > Neosebastidae > Maxillicosta > Maxillicosta whitleyi. Next base: position 13,375,048 of record JAPSES010000081.1, on the reverse strand, counting down.
GTGATGACTTTATGAAATGTTAAAATTAAACTAATATATTAACAATCATT
>JAPSES010000081.1:13337238-13354324 GCA_029822895.1 Maxillicosta whitleyi | reverse complement strand
GAACCACAGTAAACACAGTAGAACCACAGTAAACACAGTAGAACCACAGTAAACACACTAGAACCACAGTAAACACATTAGAACCACAGTAAACACGGGGTGTTAATGTGACGCCGTTAAAGGACTAAAGGCTTCGGTACAATATGAGCCTGAACTCTGAGCACATGCACCTGCTCGTCCTGAACAAGTAAATACAAGGTTTTTTGGGTTTTTTTTACAATAATTCACAGATCTGTGTATGAAATGTTGGGTTTCCATTTTAGAACCGAATCTACTGTGGCCCTAATTCTATAAAATAAGAGCTGAATCACATTCATTTTGAAGCTTTTTTTTATCCTCCCATATTAATAATTGACATTTTTGGTCATTTTCTTGATCTTGACCTTTGACCTAATTTCACAGGCTTTAATCATCTGTCACCCCGTCATCAGGACATGACCCAAACAGAACCAGGATGTTTGATTTTAGAAAAAGGAAAGTCTACAGTTCTGAATGTTTGGGGTCGACACAAATGTGTGACGTTAAAATGGAGTCATGAATAAAAAAAGGTTGAACCACTGATTTAACCCCTTAATGCCCACTGCCGTTGTCAGCCGGAAAAGTGAACGTATTGTATCGTATTGTATGTTTCCTGTAAAACGGGCTCATAGTTCTGATCTTAAATACGGTTTTAGACTCACTGAGCTTTCATCTGAGGACTTTATCCAATGCTGCATACAGATACAGAACAAAAAAAGGACCAAAACAAACAAAAACGGGCAAAAAACAGACAAAAATGGGCCAAAAAAAGGCCCCTAAACAGACCAAAACAGGCCAAAAAAACAGACCAAAACAGGTAAAAAAAAAAAAAAAAGACCAAAACTGACAACATGCCAAAACAGACCAAAAACTGACCCAAAACAGGCAAAAAAAAGGCCAAGAGACAGAAAAAACAGACTAAAACAGGCCAAAAACAAACAAAAACAGGCTAAAATGGCCCAAAACAGACCAAAATTGAGCCAAAACAGGCCAAAAGAGACCAAAACAGACTAAAACAGCCCAAACCAGACCAAAACAGACAGGAAAAACAGACCAAAAACAGGCCAAAACAAACAAACAATCAAACAAAAAAAAAAAACAGGCCAAAACAGACCAAAGGGTCTAATCCATCCTACAGGATGAATGTGTAAAATGTAAAAGTTACAGAGAAGATATTAACAAAAAATGTTCAAATGATTTTAGTTCAGATTCAGATCACAATAAAATAACCTATAAATAAGAAGTCCACATTTGACTTTATTGTGAAAAACTAAAATTACATGAAAATGTTGTCACTTCCGAACTATCGTCATAAAATATCATTAACTTTAACAAATACTAAGAACTTCAAATGTCTGAACATAAAAACCCAGTGTTACTTTGGCTCCCACATGAGTTTTCCCTCCATATTTGACCTTTTTAAAGGGATTTATCAACATTTATTGGAATAAATTCTTTATTTTGCATTTTTTCTGTGAACATGCTTTACTTTCCTATATTTAATTTACTGATTATGTAGATGTTCATAAAAGCTCAGATTTTTGTTTTGTTTGTGAAGTGTCTTTGAGTGTAAAAAAAAAAAAAAAAACACTAGATAAGTGTAATGTATTATTATTATTATTATTAATAATAATAATAATAATAAAGTTGAGTGTTATTATATCAAAAACAGCCAAAACTGAATAAAGTGTCTTTTTCAGTCCAATCTGTCCTGAACTGAACATAAACCCAGTGTGTCCATCCGCTGGTTCTGATCCAACTCCACTGGTTTTACTGGTGAATCAATGCTGGAGAAGATGACGGTGTTTCCATGGTAACTACAGAACCTCTGAACGTCCAAATATGGTCATATCTGATGACCATGAAAAGATTAACTATATATGACACCAATTTATTTATAGTTATTAATGGGTTAAGTGGTTATTCTAATTATTTTGGTAGAGGTTATGGTTTTATGGGTTAATAAAAGTGTCATTTTCCTCCCGTTATTAAATGTTTGGTGTATTTATAAATCTGTGTTCTGTCCGTTATAATGTCCTACACGTGGAAATGATAATACTGGTAAAATTCCACGTATTTTTAAAGCCATTTCAGGTCGTTTTTTCTAAATGTTATGTTGCAGATATCACAATGTCATTTTTCTTTGTTCGTTCCTTCTTATTTTGCCGGTCTGACCCGGTTCGGATCATATGGGGCTAAAATGATTTGGACCCCCCCCCCGTCCTTGGACTCATCCGTGTCCTGTGGAGCCCCCTGGTGGTGCAAACACACACCACAGCCTCTGAACCTGCCGGTGTCCAGCTGCTCTTTTGTAACTGGCCTCATTTCATCCATTTAAACCCAGGAAACAGAAAAAAGAACAGAAGATGAAAAAGGAGGAGGAGTTTAATGCCAGACCCCGCACCGGACTGACGGCCTCGTCCACGTCGTCGGCTCCAGCATCTGGAAACGAAAGAGTGGAACCTACAGGGGCTCCGACATTAAATACAGACAACAGACCGATGTTTTTTGTTTGTTTTATTATCACAGAAGCACAACAGGTACCACTATGCAGGTGAACGTCAAACTCAATACTATCATGAGGAAAAAGTTAAAGGAATGCTAACCCCATCTCAAAGAGAAAAGGAAAATAGAAATGACATCACAGCATTTTTTCAACATCTGAAACAAAAACACTCCTGTCAGATATACATGGCAAAAGAAGCAAAAAGCACTTTGGATTCTTCACTTTCCTTTCACGTTGTACCAGTTCACTCATGGTCTGATGTTTGAAGTTTAACTGAAGGGTCTACGGCAGACGCACAACTGCATCCATCTACTCCAAAGGTTGGACTCCCCAGCTACAGAAGTACCAAATACTGGGGGTGTGGCTTAGAAGGAACGCCGCAAAGAAAAGAAAAAAAAAAAAAACCTTTTTAGAACATATTAATGCTAAAAAGTAAGCGGTCCCCCTGAAACGGATGTAATTCAATTCAGAAAGAACAAACGGGACAATTTAGAGTCACTGCTGAGCCCCCCCAGTGTAAACCTGATGACCTTTAGTTGTACATTCAACAAGTGACAAATCCTCCACCTTAGTCTACCGTTAAAACAAACCCCAACGAAACAAAGACTCGACAACAAGGAAGAAAAAAAAATGAAACCAGACTAACAAATGTAATATGAAGTGAAGTTAAAAAAAACAAAAAAACAACAACAAAGATTCCCTCCTGTGTAGGTGACGACATCAATTTATCTTCAATGACAACAGTAAGATCAAAACACAGAGAGAAACAGTTTGAACAGAGGACGCACGTCTTCCGTCTTCCCTGGAACACAAACAGCATGGGGGGGGGGCGGGGGGTGTACTTGCATACAGAGCAATGGCCGAGGGTTTCAAACACACAGTGCCTGTGTAGATGGGTGGGAGTGGGGGAGGGGGACTGAAGAGGCCATCCAGGCGCCTTACTCCTCGTCCGAGGAGTCCCTGTCGAAATTGTAGGCCATGAAGAGAACATCGGGTCGAGGCGGGACAAGGGCATGGCCCGGTTTCACAATCTCAAAGCCCAGGAAACTGAATGTGCGAACGAGTTTAGCTGCAACGTTAAAGCAGAGGCAGCGTGTTACGACAGCAGGCACACAGACACGGGTCTGGGGGGGGGGTTCTCCTGGACCTCAGCCTGGTCTGGTTCTGGTTCACACTGACCCACTTTTATCATGTTTGGAGCTAATTTTTAGGATATGTTTTTAAATGTCACAAATCCATCATTTATGAAAAACTTCACTTTGATCTAAATTTAGCATCAACATTAACACTGAAAAGTTTATGAAAATATAAAGTTATAAAAAGGTACAGAGCGCAAACATGAAAGCCTGTGAACACGGAGCAGGAACCACGTGTACGTTATCATGTGGAATTCAGCCGACTGAAGGGAAATGATCTAATGAGCTCTGAAGCTGATGATGATATGGATAATAAGTGAGATTAATTCAACATAAGAGTTAAAGGAAGTGGGTTTTTCATATATTCTGCTGATAAGAAGCTAAACAATAATGTTTGTGGAGAAGGGGCGGGATTAAGTTAAGTCCTACTTTGCTTTCATGTATATATTTGTTTTTTTACCATCTGTTTTACGTCTAAAGTCTAAGTCAGATGACTTTGTTTTGTTGTGTATTTGAAATAAACTAAAAAAAAAAAATTATCTGCATCCTCAGAGTGAAGATACCTACACATGATGGTTTCACTTTGTCAAATAAAATTAGATCTCATTTCATTCTGAACGTGTCTGTGATAATACATTGTACTACATTGAGGATCAGGAGACCCCCCCCCCTCCCCCATAATACAAAAACAGTCTGTATGTTCAGAATTCAAACCTACCACGATCATCTCTGTTCTTGTAGAAGCAGACGAACACGCTGATGACCTTCAGATGTTCTTCAGCATACTCCAGGAGAGACGCAAAACTGCAACAACACACAGCTCCAGTGAGAAGACACAAACACACTGTTCCAAAGGCAAAGCAGGAAGGGGGGGGGGGGGGCAACTAATCGCATGCATTTCCTGTTCCGTTTCCATGTAAAGAACTTAGTTGGACGTGTGTGGAGTCCATCTGACGGTGGCTGGACTGGGACCAGGTCCATGTAAATGGAAGCTGTGGTGCATTTGTTCAGCTGCAGCCTTTGTCCATGTGAACGAAAACGGACACACAACAGAGTGAAACCCCGTCAAAATAAAAGAATGAACCAGTAAAAACTAAAGATGGGACTTTGAATTTCTGTCCCTCATCTTGAGGTCCATGTGTTTTTGTTCTGTGATAAACAGGTTCCAACAGTTCAAGGTCAAATTCAAGCACTTTTAAGGGTTTTTAATTTTTTCCCAGCACAGCACCTTAATACTGAAGGAAAACACACATGTACATGAACACATGTACTGATGATTACGCTACAAACACCTAAAAGTATGTTTCATAATAGCAGAAAGTTTAGAATTTAAAGGACACAAAGTTTTATCCAAAAAACAGAAGAAACTTGGGGTTTCCGATGCACTCACACAGAGACAGAGATTAAAATAAAAATGTACCTGAGAACAACCGACAAAGTGTTGTTTTTCTAAGTGTTTCATCTCAGTAAGTAGTTTTGGTTTAGCATTTAACCTGGCAGCAGAGTATGTATATGTGTGTGTGTATATATATATATATATATGAAAGTCATATTGTGATATAAGTGATATATTGTAAGTGATTACTTGCTTTGGCGTTAGGGAAAATGCGCTGGTTTCTCATTTAAAGAGTCAAACGTGAAGTTTCTGCAACGTTAAAAATGTGCACAAACAAATGCTGGGACTTGGATTTGACCTTTGACCTGCATCTGTAACAGAAGTGCAAAGGCTGTACCTCTAGTCCACTTTTACAGTATTATCGTGTCATTATTTTACTGACTAGGTGGAACCACGCAGACAAAGCGTGTTCTGGAGGTGTGCACATGAAATCTGGTTCTAGTTCTAGAGCTGAAGCTGTGCAGCCAAGGCGGAGGTGAATCCTCTGGACTCAACTGGCATCAACTCTGGGACAGTGACAAGTTCCAATTTTTCCTTCCAGATGGAATATGAGACTATGAGGGGGATTTGTTTGGGGGGGGGGGGCTTTACAGAGAGCACCAGCGCAGTGGAAACATAATCCCTTGTGTGGAGGGGATTTGCTGCCAACAGTCATGTGACCTCACCTCTCCTTGCTGCCTTCGGGAAGAGGGTCCAGAGGTATCTCCACGTAGAGTGCACTGCTGCTCAGGACAGCATCCCACTGTATAGTTTTGGTAACGGTGGGACGGCTTTGGAAGTGGAGGATTCCAGGGCGACCGTTCCCTGCCTGTTCCTCTGTTACTGTCAACTTTCGATCCTGGAAACAAACAAACGGAACGTCTGAAAACAGCAGTGGGTGGGTTTGTCCCTGTACGACTGGACAAAGTCTTTCTTTTCCTGAATTTCTGATCAAATAGAGTTAAACGTGCTGTAAAACAGGGTGGGGGGTAGTTAATTCAGGGGCCACATTCTAACCAATATGATCTGCAGTGGGTCGGACCAGAACAATAACAATAGAATAAGAAATAATGTTCATTCCAAAAGTTTGTTTGTAACGTCTGTGTTTTACAGTGAAAATAATTTAATTATATTTTTAAAGTGTTTACATTTATAAACCACCATTTAAAAAAATGTGAACATGAACTTGTTGGTCCGGTTTGCCGCCTGTGCTCTAAAAGATGAGTGTAATCAGCCGACTCCCTACGGTACCGTCCTCTGCCGTGTAAACAAGCTCCAACAGCAGGTCACATGACAGGAAGTGGCTCCACACAAACAGCTCTTCGTGTTGATACTTACTGAGTAGAGCGGCCGAGCTGAAGGAGTGTGATCCCGTGTGCCATTCCCTCGCCCACCTGGGATCTTCAGGGGTGGGAGAGGGGCATCAGGAGCACCACAGAGGCCCCGGGCCACGGGTACTACTACAGTGCAGGGACAGGCTGTGGAGAACCAAAACCACAGGCGTTAACAGAGCTGGACTCAGACCCAGGGTGAAGCTGTTAAAGAAACTTTTGGTAATTTATCCTCAAGTGTTACGAACAAAATGTGTCCAAGGGTAATGTGAGGTTTCAGACTGAAACTGGGGGCATAACAGTTCAACTACCATGTAGATAAAACCTACTGTGACACGAAAATAACAATAGCATTATGATAATTTGGTGCCATTGGCTCCGACATCTACAACATGTTCATTCTAAATACGATTAAGGACATTTAAAATATTATCTGATGGCAACAATTTAATTCTAAAAGCTCACACAGGGCGCAGACGTTTGACTGTGCACACGAACAGCCTCCCTCCGCCTTCAGGTTCAACAGATAGAACACACGTTGGCTTCACCTTCACCGTAAACACCAACACAACCTGAGGCTGGGAACATTTTAATGATCCACACCATGTTCCAACAGCGCCACTGCAATCCTTCTTACATAAGCAGTGAAACCAGAGGAAGAGCTTTGGGTTACAGCTCAGTACAACTACTGGTACTAGTCTTAAAGTGGACCAGAACTCAAACCCATGAAAACATTCTGGTTTTATTTTAATTTTGGTGTTATACATTTAAACTTACACTTTTTTTTTTTTTTTAAACTTCTAAGAACGTTCCTCTCCACCTGCCTTTTCTTTTGCACTGGTGTGATGCACGTGGCTGCTGTTAACGGCTAAAGTTCTCCATGTGGGATCAATAAAGTCTTATCTTATATGTTCTATGTTCTGAACAGGAAAACAAGGAATTTCTTTTCTAAATTTAGAAAAAATAAATAACAGCACTGTTTAAAAATCTTTCAGACCTCCATCACACCGTTTTGGAACGAGTACAAACAATCTTGGAAATGTATCAAACAACATACTTTTTTTTTTTAAAAAAAAAACTTATTTAGAATCTGTTTTAGTTGTGTTTATTATGTTGTACAGAGAGAGCATAGTTTAAAAAAACAGTAAAATTCCTGGAGATACTTGGCAAATAAAGGTGATTGTGAACACGTGCCACTGCCACGGGTGAAACGTTCGTCTGTTTGCTCATCAGCCATTAGTCAATACTAACGTTCGTCTGTACATCCCCAGTTTCTGTTTGTGTTAAACCAGTTTTGTTTTGTTTGTTTTTTAGGTGCAACCATTGATATATATATATATATATTTAGAAAAAGGGTTTTCAGCTTCTTAAATCTAAATGGTTTCTGCTTTATTTTACTCCCAATTACAATAAATTACATATATTGGGTTGTGGAATAAGACATTTGAGGATGTCATTTTGAGCTTGAGGAAATACATCTTAATTTAATTTAATTTATACACAAAACAAGTAATCAAAAAATGTGTGCTATTAACTGATGTGGAAAAAAGTAGTTGAAGAACCACTTGAACTACTCTATTTGTCTTTCAAAAAAAGTCTATTGTCTCACTAATTGACTTACTTTGCATTATTTACACGCTCTCACTGCATCTTTTGGGGCTTAAATGCTCCTGTAAATTAACCCATAAAGACCCAAACAGCAGCCATCACCAAAAGCATCTACTAGTCTAACTGTAGATCCATTAATCCCATCAGAACATGTAAATAATTGATGTGAAATGGAGTCACGGCTGAAGGACAGAGGTTGATGCACGTTGGACAGATAATAAAACCCAATGACTCCTTAGAATAAACTGTGATAGTGAACTGGATAAAGACAACTGCCTGGACATTATCAGTTCAACATTCACTGTAAAATCCATCACAGGAAAACAACTAGCACATGATTTACTGATCTGCAGCTGGAACTGGAAAACAAAACTATGAACATGTTCCACCCCGACGGTCATCTTCAGTCGTTGTTTAAATATTGACTTATTACATCATCAAGAAGAGCAAACATCATAAAATCGTCATGCGGGCCACAGCAGTTTACTATCTTTTATGTAATCATCTCCCACTAGTGTGTGTCAGCAACTTACTGAGGTGACCAAGGAGATATGCTTCCTATTATCCTCGTGAATGTGACTTAAACTGGCAGATGTGTGGAATAAGCAGCACATGTCACAGCTGTCCCAGTCAGAGGGAAGAGGACATGAAGTACTGGAGGTCAGCCTATTCCAGGTCCCCCTTCACAGGCTTTCATAACAGACCTGGATCTACCTAAGACAGTTAGTGTGTGTGATCTCTGAACTGAAGAGCTTCACACAGTCCTATTTCAGGCTTCCTGCATATTTTTCAAGGTCAAATTCCAGCACTTTTAAGGGGTATTCTTTTTCACATTTTTCCAGCACAGCACCTTATCGGTGGGGTCAAATCCACATGTACAGGAATGCATGTACTCAGGACTGTTTTTCCCTTTCTAATCGCAATAATGAACATTTTGTTATGCTATAAACATCTAAAAGTATGCTTCACAACAGCAAAAAAAAAAGTCTAGGAGAACAAAACGTCTTATTCCAAAAAAGGGAAGACACTTGGCGTTCTTCAGACATACAAGGCACCAAGATAAAGACAAACATGTATCCAGAGTGGACCTGAGAACACCGGATAGTTGTGTTTTTGACATAAAGTTAATTTATTTTTCTGTTTCACTTCTGTGTAAAAAGCTTTGGCTGGGCATCTAACCTGGTAGAGCCAATATGAAAACCACAGAAATACACCACATCACAGAGGAAGAATTCCAAGCATTTAATCCAAAACTCAAGCACTTTTCAGATTATGAAAAGATAAGAGTGAAATGGAACATTTTCGTGTGAACCCTGTATTTACACGTTCATTCTTTGAGCCTGTCAGTTAATCTGCGCCACTGTCTTTGCTATAAAAAAACGGACTGGCCGTTCCTTTCAAAAAAGATTATTGATGATCACACTTTTCTGAATAAAATGCGTATTGTGGCTTTGCTTGACAGTTAAAAATGCGACGTGGCTAACGACACAACTTCGACAATTTTCGCAGCTGACATTAGCTAGCTGAGGCTGCTCAACTTGTCGCTCGCACTACCGGCTTCACATCGCCTTACTAAGGTTTCTTTTTACGTGACACGCGTTTATAATAATGCTATTCTAAGGTATGTGACATAAATTATCAGCTGTGGAGTTTGCAAGAGCGACACACTGTAAATAAACATTAAAACGTCAAGTAACACTTCTGACTTCCGCTTTTCTGTGGTTGCTAGCTCGTTTAGCTTGGCCTCCCCTCCCCCACATCGGGTTAGCACAGTAAGCTAGGTGAGGTATTTTTCGTCGTTTACTTACTTCCCAATCATATCACAGATACCACTACTGAGATCCGCCATGGTAGTAAGAGGCTGCTTTTTTCCTTCTTTCTCACGAGCAAAACAATGACTGTTTAGGATCCGCTGGAGGTTGGATTTTACCATCCGGCCTCGGGTAGAGACACGACAGGCTGACTGCTCTCTGCTATGCTCAGCTGCGTAGTGGACGATAGCAGAGGCAGGCGCTAATGGTAAATACAGGAGTCAAGTTACTACAGTCAGGGGACGACATTTCCGGTACGGGTGACGCTTTGACTTCAGAATAAGAGATTATTTCGAAACGCAATACAGTATACAATTAATTTTATGCAGTTTTGCTATATTAATAAACTAAATCTGATTGACTTGTGTTTTTCACACAGATGCTTATGGGGTGCACATGTTATTTCCAGACATGTCTTTTTCACATTTTTATTTATTCAAATAATAATTTAACATAAACATGTGTACCACAACGTGTGACTCTATCATAACATTATTGTTCTTAAAAATACAGAACATGTTACATATGTGGTTGTCCACTGACCCTAAACAGATCAATTTCTCAAGTATTAAAATTTAACATCCAACAACATAAAGTGTGTCAGTCCCACTGAAGTGCTGCATTTAGTTCTCATACTTACACACAACATACAACTGGATTCATTTGTCACAAAATATTCTTATAACTGTAGTTGATGTATTAACATATGACTTCCAAGTATTTCCCATTAACTTAATAAAATGTGCAGTAATAAAACATGACTTTGTTTTATCCACCACAGATAATATATGACACATTCAAATATTATCCGTGAAATATTCCATAAAAGCCCGTATTCGTTGAGAACGTGCCAGACCTTTAATTTGAAGGAAGACGCCACTGTCCCAGTTACACTGAATGTTACAGCTTAGTTTCATGTAACTTCACAATGCTAACGTTAACCGGAAACATCGCCATGCTAACGCGAGCGATGCTAGCAAGGATCATGACCGTAACTTAACCCAAACAAGTTGATTGGCCTTGACCTGTGAATATTTAATCAGAAACAAAACATCACAATATATCTCGAATATCCCCCCTAATTTTCTTTTTACTTTGACACATTAAAATATATTTATTGCCGAAAAGCGACAACGTGCCCTTCTAGCATTTTCCCTAGCCAAGAAAACTACCGTTAGCTTAGCATTAGCACGGCCGACAGGCCAGTGGCTGTTGATCTACACGGAGGCGTTAATGGAAAAGTACCAAGGACACAAAACTAAAAACAAAGACAGGGGGAGCTTTTATTATGAGAAGAACGATAGACTCCCACTGACATCACATAACTGCCGAGAAAGTCATGTGATATTAATAAAAAAAGTGTCGGTTTAATTAACACACGTCATTAAATTAAAATGTTATTTGTAAGTTTTATATTAAATTTGGATTTTGGGTTCAGAATGTAGATGACTTTTTTTTTTTTTTTAACTTATCCTGTGTAATAACATATAATAAAAATAATTTAGTAAATAAGAATAATTAGAAACCAAGACAAACAACATGCCTTATATGTAACTGAGCACATATTTAAAGGTGACATACCAACATTGGTGTGGAAGGTCATTTTTATTTATTTATTTATTTTGGTTTGGACGGTGATATAAAAGTATATAATAATAATAATAATAATAATATACAGATGATGACGTAGGTAAATAAATTGCTGCTGTATTTCTGTGGCTCAGTCCAGATGATGGCGCCAGCTTCACCTCCATCCAACACATGGTTCAACCACTGGTGAAGGGTTAGTTTAACCAGGATGATCTGACTGGTTAACCCATCTGTAATTAAACACAGGTCACAGACAGAATACACCGGGGTGTCAAACATTCCTAGGAAAGTATGGTAATATATAGAGTATTAATTAATTAAAGTTTGTACATTATTAATTATCTCATATTAATCAATATTATCAGTTGTTGTTAATTAACTTCACACTGTAATAAATAATTTACACCATAAAAGATAATTTAAAGAAATTCCCTCCCTGTTGCACTATTAGTTAGTTTATGTTTGTGTAATATTACAAATGAAACGCATAACTTTCATGATTTTTAAACTTTGAATGAAAATATGTGTGAATATTAACGCGTGCAAATAAGATTGATTTAGTATCGTTCCTTAATTGATACCTACATCACCAGGTAGACACGATATAGAAAATATACAGGTTAAATCATAAGGGAATAATGACTGTTTTGTAATTAATTAAACATAAGTCAAAGACAAAAGTGGTTCCAGCAAAAGTAATGGAATTGTATTTTGTAGGTTTTTACGTATATTTCTGGAATTTTATTTTGTATTTTCTGCATGTGTCTCGAGCTTCCACACCTGACAGCAGAGGTTTTTTTTTATTTTTTTTTTTAGAAAGTTTCATTAACAGTTCTTAAACATAAAATCTAAACATAAACCAAATAAAAACACACATATTCACCTGACACATTTATAGATCAGATCTATGAAAACAGAAAGAACAAAAGACACAGAAAACACTAAAGCAACAACACTCAGGGGTCTTCTTCACATTAAATGTAAACTCATGATATGATTTATTATCATTAATTTATTGTTTTTCTTTTTCAAATTTTCTATGTTGTTCCAATAAGTTTTGCATAAGTGGGTTGGACCAGTAAAATAATGACATAATAACCTATAAATAAAGAAAACTCCAAATGTTTTAGTGCCAAAAATATCCATTAAATCATGAAAATACTTAGTTTTATAAACTACCCAAACAAAAAGGTGTGAATAACCTTAAAAAAACATATATTTATTGAGAAAAAGGAGGAAGAAGAAAAGGAGGAAGAAGAAGAGGAGGAGTAAGAGGATGGAACCTGATGTTGTTGTTGTGACTTTGTTAAACGTGTATGTTTCATACTGGACGTGTTTGTTTGGACATATGCTTTTCAATAATGGAATTTCTCGGTGCAAGTTCAAATGTTTCACTTTCATGTAAATATATTTGGGTTCTTCTGTAAAACTGTTTTTTTTTTTATTAGTTCAAAAGTCAAACCACATGTAGACGAATGTTATGAAGTTTTGGGTCTAATTTAAAAATAAATACTTACTGAGATTAAAAAAAAAGAGAGAAATAATTTTTTAGATAAAAGACATTTTTATATTATTTTACATCATATTTAATATATGAATCCACATTTAACACAATCAAAACGACACAAAAATAACACACCATTACACACAGGTTCATCCAGTTGAACTAATTATTTAAGGCAGTGTTTCACAAAAACCACACCATTTGTGTTTAAATGTTCGGGTTCTGCGTGTAACACCAGTGGACACGGTGGGTTCCACACCAAACCTGGAAGGAGACCGAGATTGATACCAAACCCACGTGTGGATTTTTTAAAAAAAAAACAGTAGGATCCACACATTTAACAGTGTTTATTTAGAGTCTATAGAAGGACATTTACACAGTGTTTATTTAGAGTCTATAGAAGGACATTTAACAGTGTGTTTATTTAGAGACTATAGAAGGACATTTAACAGTGTGTTTATTTAGAGACTATAAAAGGACATATACACACTGTGTTTATTTAGAGTCTATAGAAGGACATTTAACACAGTGTGTTTATTTAGAGACTATAAAAGGATATTTACAGTGTTTTTATTTAGAGACTATAGAAGGACATTTAACAGTGTGTTTATTTAGAGATTATAGAAGGACATTTAACACAGTGTGTTTATTTAGAGATTATAGAAGGACATTTAACACAGTGTGTTTATTTAGAGACTATAGAAGGACATTTACACACTGTGTTTTTATTTAGAGACTATAGAAGGACATTTACACACTGTATTTTTATTTAGTCTATATAAGGACATTTAACACAGTGTGTTTATTTAGAGTCTATAGAAGGACATTTAACAGTGTGTTTATTTAGAATCTATAGAAGGACATTTACACATATGTTTACCCATCTAATGCACTGACACCTACGCACAGTTAATGTCCATATTTGGGGCCTTTTTTTAAAATTATGGGATGACTCATTTATCTGAGATTATCATTAAATGTGTTTACATTTACCTTTTACTATTGGGTCTAAACAGGTGTAAAAGTGTCAGATACTAAAATAAACCAGTTTGTCTTCAAATCAAGCTGGAAAGAAGTTTTACCTTTAAAGTTTGATATTGACATATGATCCGCAAAAAAAACCACACAAATATACTGGACACATTGAGATTGACACTATAATTTTATTTAACATCCCTTTACAATTCTTTAATTGTCTCACAAAAATATAAGGAGCACACAATACCACACCTCGGACACAGGTTTGGGCCATAAAGACAAAAGGCGCCTCGAAACACTCATTAGTATCAGAAAACCAATAGCTTCAATTTTTGGCAAAATCAGGGACTAACTGCTAGGCTTGGCTGATCACAACAGTAAACTTGTGGCTACAGGGGGGGCTTGGGAGTTGCATAGGTTTAAACAGTAAATGCAAACAGCTGAACTATTTATTAAAAGACCATCCAGAGGAAAAGGGTCCAACACACGCCTTCAGTAGCACGAAGGGGTCCGGTGGTCTTTGAGCGCTTTTTGGCAGATTTCTCAGGACTAGTGACAAAAGTCAAAACCTAATTGTATTTTTTTCATGTTACCTACTGAAAATACTCTGCAGTCATGGAACCATGAAGTGTCTGTGTTGGGTGGTTTGACAACGGAAATGATCAAAATGTTCATTAAACAGTGAAATTTGGTCCTTCGCTTCATAATGTGTGTTTTTTTTTTTTGCTCTTCAGTGTGATTTCACTGTAAACAAATACTTATTTTACTGTTGGATCTGCTCAGTGCTGCAGAGTTTGACGCATTAGTCTGTTTTATGAATGTGTTCATGACGTGCACTGGTCTCAGATTGAAGTGCTTGTTGTTTTTTGGGTGTTCTGTTGAACCACAGTTGGGTTTATCACACTTTTAGCCGACGTTCTTCTGCTCACATGGATGTTTAGAACGTGTAGAATCCAGGACACTGGGGTGTCCAACCCTGCATGTTTTCGATGTTTCCTTCTTCCAACACACCTGACGGTTGTTATCAGGCGTCTGCAGAGCTCGATGATGGGCTGATCATGTGACTCCAGTGTGATGGGAGGGGGAAACATCTGAAACATGCAGGATAGCGGCTCTGGTGGACCAGGGTCGGACACCACTGGCGTAACATCATTGGAACATCTGTGGAACTGTGGACGCCCCTGGTACTGGAAGACGCCACCGGACAGGTTTGTAAATACAGGTAGTCCTCGGGTTACGACGTACCCGACTCACGTTATTTCAACTTTACGACATCGAAATTTCATCCGCCATTACTGTACAATACGTTCTGTTTACTGTACGTACAGTATCTTATTTTACTTTATTTTATTAATATGAATTATAATACATGCATTTGGATAGTTATTTAGAGATTTAGGGGGTATTTAACGGTACTAAAGGGTTCATTCTGACTTACACGGAAATTGGGGTTCCGTCGACAGCGTAGGAACGGAACCCGAGGACTACCTGTACTTTTAGTATTACATCCAAAGACCTGACATGACATTAAATCCACTCCGACACTGCAGGGAGAAAAGTGAGGAAATGACCTTTTACATACAGAGATGTAAACATGAAAAAACTAAAAAAAAAAAACAAAAAAAAACAAAGGAACTCATCCATCGAGCCTTGGACTTTTACGTTAGTTTAAAGTTGTCTCGTCCAACAGATGTTTGAAGCAGCGTCTGACTTTGGTCCCAGATGTTTGTCCACACGTGTCCAACCCCAGTCATGTCTAATCCATTCGTCCGTCTGTGTTTACGCTTCTGAAACACTCCCCTCACACGAACGCCTTCATAGATGATGCCATCATAAACAGTCTGTTTGTTTACAGAACAAACCCGAATGTCACTCGGGTCTTTTCGGAAATTTTATCGCAAAGTTCAGTAATGTCCAGTTATAGTCACTGGGGTTGCTTTAAAGCACTGGTTCTACACTTTTTTTTTTGAATAAATGTCCCAAATGAGCCTCCTGTCATCACCCCCCGCTGGAACTATTTTTGTGACAGGCAGGAGGCGGGGCTAGCTCAATATATAGGGGTCAGGGAAATTCACCTTTTCCATTAAATGCTGCTTGACACTGATACTTTGCTCAACTTTCATGTTTCAAACACCCCCCTAATGGGACACCTGCAGGCGGTGGTGCTGCCCCCCCCTACTGACAAACACAATGAGTCCAGCGGGTGTATGAAGGTAAAGGTCGTGTTTGGGTTCAGAAAAACTGCTGCTGTGTGAAATTCCCACAATGCACTTCACCCAAACATTCCTGTGTTTGTGTTTGTTCTGTAAACAATCGGACTGTGTTTATGATGGCATCATCTACAAAGGTGTTCAGCGTGAGGGAGGGGTTCGGGTGCAGAAGCACAGCCTGAGGCGGCGTTCAGACTGCAGGTAAATGTGGCACAAATCTGATTCTGTTAAAGACAGTCTGAACACAAATCTGATTTGTTCAAATCCAACCCAGGACACTTTCTGTCGTGGTCCTAAATCTGATATGCATCTGATATTTTTGCATTTGTATTTATTTGACCTTTACATCACTGAAATGCAACAAACCACATAATTCTGCGTCCCTCCACATTTACTTCCGTAAACACACGCGTGGTCACATGTTCTGCACGTAAGGTTCACTTCAGGGTCACATTCAGTTCAGACGCAAAACTGATAGAAGTCACTTTTAATGTATAATATGAACGAACAGAACGGATTTGACCCAAACATGTGAATGGTGCATTCCGTCCTGCTGTGTGAACGCAGCCTAACGGGTCAGATGATGAGGATGTGACCGGGGTCGGACACACGTGAACAAACGTCTGGGACCAACGCCATGACCGCTGACTCAACTGCACTTTCAGAACGCAGTATTTTCAGTAGGTTTCATACATACTAGACTAAACTCTAGTGTGAGACGATGCAGAGGGACTCAGTAGGAGGTAGTGTTACCACTGGAATCATGCACGGGAACAAAAGGAACTGTTTGATCCTCCAGAAACATCAGTATTGCTCATATTTGATCATTGTTTCTAACGCTGACAGCTGCTTTCTTTGTATTTGCATGTTAACTGTCAAACACTTCACAGGCTCCAGATCAGACAGAGTGTTAGTGGTTGGACGGACGGACGGACGGCGTCCAGCTGAAGGGACTCAGACGTCCATTGGGGGGGGGGGGGGGGATGTAGCTCTGACGACCTGAGAGACTTTAGGCGGCC
>JAPSES010000081.1:13321038-13333204 GCA_029822895.1 Maxillicosta whitleyi | reverse complement strand
TATATATATATATATATATATATATTTTTTTTTTTTTTTTTCTCCAAAAAATATTTGACCGTCCTCCACATACCACTAGAGGGAGCTTACATACCAGTGGTACAGTTTGAAAATCAAGGCCTTAATTCACACCACATTGTCTCTGTGCTCTTAGCTGTTATATCAATGCAACATATTTTAGCACCACTAAATTAAACAAATTTTCATTTCATTTTAGGTGATAATATCTTGGCAGTCCTGAAGCACCTGATAATGTCAGAGAAGCTGGCAGATTCTTCTGAGTATCGCCATGGTAACATGGTGTTCTTCGACCTCTTGGGGGTCGTGGTGGTAGCTTACCCAGCTCGTGTTGGCAGCATTCTTAACTACATGGTCGCTGCAGCCACTTTCCTCTATCTGGCTAAGAAAGCCTCACTGCCTGGCAATGGGGGTAGGTCACTATTTCCTCTGTTGTCATTTTCTCTTTTGGATGTGTGTTGTGTGCTTTTTGTAAAAATAAACTAGTAAACAAAATGTCCGTTTGAAACATTAACATTACTTTTCAGGTTTTTTCTAATTACTTATCGTCAGTTGTTGCTGTGTGTAAGGCCTAATCCCAATTCACCCCTGTTACCATCTGTTACATGGGCTCTGGTCATCTTTTTGTGACTATCAACTATAAACTGCAGAAATGCAGTCTGTTACGCATAGAAATGGCATTAAATTTGTCGAAATCAAATGATTAAGTTGTTTACAAAGAAAATACGTCCATTTGTGTGTTTCTTTCATCACACTGCTGCACTTTTTGGCCTTGTGTACCTCCATCTTGCCAATGATTCAAACAGAATTATGGGCAATTTCTCCTACCCCTCCGTTTGTAATGTGGTCCTGAAAAATCTGAGTTTTGAGGGCTATACAGCCCTCTGCCTTAGCCATTCCCCTCCATGTAATTGAGAATCCTTCACATGTACACACAAAACGGAGGGGTAGTGTTAAGGGGGAGAGCCAAGGGGTGAATTGGGATTCAGTCTAAATGTTTAAAACAAATAAAATACTTTTTTTTTTTATTTATATAGCACCAAATCATAACAAACCTGATACTTTACATATAAAGCCTGTTGGAATCAGACTCTGAAGCCAATTTACAGAAACCCAACAGAATCCTCCAGGACCAAACACTTGTGAATGGTGACAGTGGTGAGGAAAAACTTCATTTATCATGCAGAAACCCAGAGCAGACCATGACTCCTGGAGGATGGCTGTTGCCTTGACTAATTGGAGTTAAAGAGGGAGGTTAAAAGAGAGAGAGAGATTGAGGGAGACGCATAGATACAACTGATGCACAGATAACTGAACTAGAACTGTCAAAAGTAGATCAGCTGGTGTTAGTATGATTACCAATAACCAGAACAAAAGCCCATGACTGTTAATACTACTACTACATGACAAGTATTGACAGTGGATGTGCCACTACTACAACAGTCAGTTCAAATAATAGAAACGTCTACCTATGGAACTAACCCTTGTGTCTCTGTCTCTGTCAGGTGGCCGATACGTTCGAGACTTGGCTTTTGCCACAGGCATAGCAGTGTTGAGCTGGTTTGTCACCCTGCTGGCGGTGCTGATCGTTGCCCTGCTTGTCACTCTGCTGGGCCGCTCCATGTTTTGGTACAACCACTTCTACGCCTCCATCTGCCTGTACGGAACTGCTGCCACTGGCAAAATGATCCTAGTTCACACTCTGGCAAAAAATCTCTACTACGGAGTGAGTAAATGGACTCCTTTAACTTTTGAGGGTCGAGTTAAGGGACAGACCCAGTGAGTACTTGCAGAATAAAGCGGACAAGAGGGGCCTTGTAATTTTCCACATTGTGATGAATTGATTACACGGACAAATGAGTCATAATCATAAGAGAGAAGATGTATGTCCTGCATGCAGACCCATATGGTAGAGTCACAAAGCCACATGAACACTAGCTCCTGTTTCTAGCAGACTTTGCTTTTAAATACCAAGTTCAAGTTTTCAGCAGATCTGTATGAGAGGCTGAAACATACTATGAGGGAAATCTGAAATGTTCATTAGTTCATTCAGTGCAAAGATGACTCAGCTTCTTACATTGCTGGAAGTTCAGGTCCAGTGGGTTTGAGAGTAAAGATGAAAAGACCAGTAAAATAGCAGTGAGAGCAGCATTTATGTTTGAGATTCTGTGGAGAAATTTTTCAAATCTCAAGATCAGAATTTGGCATTTCAGTCAGTTCTTCATACCACTGTCTTGGCTTACTTTAAAATAATAATACAGGAGTAGTGGTGTTAGTAAATAGTAACTAAATAGAAAATATTGCAACAAATAAATAAGTGTATTCAAAAATAACAAGAAAATAATAAGATACAAAGGATGTCAAGGTTTGCACAATTGTATGGATATTTTGTGGCCAGTCATTGGATTTGAGCTGAATCAAATGATCTTGCAGTTACTTTATACTAGGATAGTAGTGCAGTAAAACAAAATGCTGAATGTTACTTAAGGGCTGAAGGAATGTTAACTATCATGAGATATCAGATGAGACCTCATGTATTCTATGTGGTTTATGTTTCAATGTCTCCTCAAACATGCAGACAGGGTAAATATTATTCACTACACTTTAATCTAATGAGTCTTTGCATTCTTTTACATACCTATGTGTATTTATTTCACATGGATCTGAAGGGATTTTTTCCCCCTAAGATTAATTTGTGGCCATGATTCTTTTCACTTTGGTTTACAATAAAGTGCAGTGATGAGAAAGTAATCCGTCCTCCTCCCTCCTTCACTGAGAGGTTTTTCTTTCTGTCTGTGTCACTCATACAAACTATCGAGGTGTACACATGTAGTCACCTGTCAGTCATATGTAATAGCTTATTTAAGAAATAACTATTTCAGAAAAGTTGTCAAAATAGTTTGTTTTTCAAGCTGTGAAAAGGAATTATGTGTATGATGCTTGCAGCAATTGTAGAGACATGCCTTTATTAATCTTCTCTATACAGATATATGGAGATAATGGTTTATTCATGCATCTCTGACTGCCAGTAAGTTTTGGCTTTGTAGAAAACCATCACAGAAGGTTATTATTCATGCAGAGCTATAGCTAACCATCTCACAAATTCTGCTTATTATGGCCAGACTCCAGAAAGGACACAGACTCACCTTTGTCCCAGATGACATAAAGCTAATAATAAAAAAAAAAACCTCATGAGGGGGCAGCTTTTATCTGTGGTCAGGTTTCACGCTGCAACACGTTTCTTCTAATGGGACAGAGGAGTCATTACACCAACTCGTTCTGTGTTTGAACTAAATGTCAATCATGATCTAACTGTGTGTGTGTGTGTATATATATATATATATATATATATATGTGTGTGTGTGTGTGTGTGTATGACTGTATACAAGTTTGAAGTAAATTGAAACAAAACTGATGTTTTTATAGACATTTGAAATTTGGCCTTTTATAAATAATGGGAGTAGGTGTCAAAAATGTGTAAAACATTTTTAACTTTGACTTACTTTTCACAAAATGTAATCAGATCTATTCTGGGTCACTGGTAGTCTATAAAGCCAATGTGATATGAATTCAACCAAAAGTTTTGCTCCTAGTGTTAGCTAATACATTGTGATCCCGGTGTAAAAGGGAACTTCAGTCATCCTCCTACTTCTTTGTTCCTGTTTTAATCCACATAAGCTATTAGGTGACAATGATTTACACCACATTCCAGAGATGCTTAGAGACATTTTTAGTGGAACCAGTTTGAACTGATAACAAATCTCCACTGTGAGGGTTATGTGTGTTTTGTGTGCAGGGTGTCCGCCTGGTGGAGCTGGGTGATCTGTACTTTGATGTGAGCTTGTTGCTGTGGTGTTGCAGCCTGGTGTGGCTCAGCCAGCAGGGCCTGTGCTCAGCCTATGTCCCAATGCTAATGGTGGCTTTCCCCCTGGTCACCCGACTGCTACTGGCCAACGAGTTTAAGCACAGAGGTAAAAAAAAAAAAAAAAAAGCCTGTTCAAAGATCCACAACACACAAGGAAAAAATATTCACATAAGTTTTCATTCATTTAGTCTTTTAGTTTGGTTTTTGATTTCAATTTAGTTTTAGTGGACAAATAATTGTATAGTACAACTTTTAGTACAACTGACTATGTTTAGCTTAGGTCTTAGTTTAGTTTAATGGTTTTGGATAATTTTAGAGGCGGAAGAAGAATATATTTGTAAACCGCTGTCCAAAGCAAAAATTGAAATGAAAGGTTTATTGGTTAAACTAAATCTCCCACAGTTGTGAATGTGGGAGTGATTGGTTGTTTTCTCTATGTCAGCCCTGTGATGAACTGGTGACTTGTCAAGGGTGTACCCCGCCTTCCCTTTATGTTTCTGTTAATGTATGTAGTCACTCTTTAAAACAGGGGTGTCAAATAAAACTGGCCCACCACAAACGTCCAATCCAGCCCATGGGATGAATTTGCAACATGCAAAAATTATGCTGAATATATTAACAATCAAGGTTGATCTTGATCGACCAATCAAGGTCTGACCAGTAAAGTTGCATGAAAACCTATAAATAATGGCAATTTCAAATGTAACTCTTTGTTTTAATGTAAAAAATGTAAAAAGTAAAACTGTATTGTGAACATATTTACAAACTATCCTTTCACAAAACAATCTAATAACTTGTAAACAATTTGATGTTTCTTTAGAAAAATAAATGCCGTTTAGTCAGTTATGTCTGTTACTGTTATGTCTGTTACTGTTATGTCTGTTACTGTTATGTCTGTTACTGTTATGTCTGTTACTGTTATGTCTGTTACTTGCAGATCCACTGTGATCTGTGGGTTGTAATGCTCATGAGACGAGGCATAATATTGTTCTTAAAAAATTTCAGGTTGTACATGATTGTTCAGGTTATTCACATTTTTTAATGAGAGAATAGTTTTTAAATGAAAAAATGTTCAGATTGTAATTTTACTTTTTTATACGAAACCAAAGAGAAAAAGAGTTGTCATTCTGAATAGGTATTTTTGCTATTATGTTACTACTCTATTACACTGGAGACCAAAACGGGCTGAATGCCTCCCCAGAAGTAAAATGAGTTTGACATCCCTGGTTTAAATTGTAAACATAATTTAGTTTTTTCATGAGTCTCATATTGTTTTAAACTTACTTCCTCATAAACCTATTTGATCAGTTTAAAGAGGCAGTAGGAGGTTTATTGTTGTCTAATAAACCATAAGCTCTCCATCTCTTTCCAGGACCTTCAGTGAAGTACAGCGTTCTCTACCTACTGGGTTTAGCACTACCTTACGTTCACTTCATGTTCCTAATCTGGGTGGTGTTTGAGATTTTCACACCCATCATGGGGCGCAGCGGAACAGAAATACCACCTGAAGTGGTGCTGGCCTCTTTAGTCACCCTGACCACCATCTTCCTGTCCTCTTTTTTTGTAAGTATTCCCACATAAATCTTCAATTTCAAGTTGTGCCTTATGAATTATGGCTTTACTGAGTGTTTTTTCCTGTGTTCCATAGCTTCATTTCATCTACTTAGTACGGAGCACTAAGTGGATCCTGGCTGGCTTGGGTTCAGTTTTCCTCATCATGTTCCTCTTGGTGTCCTCTGGCCTCTTTTTCCCATATTCGGGCAATCCTGACAGTCCGAGGCCAAAAAGAGTCTTCCTGCAGGTGAAAAGTCACAGCACACATGTTCACACTTGAGGTTGGTTTAGACTTAGACTTTTTGCAGAGCTAAACCATTGGTGTAATTTCACATATCCATATCATCACATGAAGCAACTTTTTATAGAATTAGAAAATAGGGGATATAAAATCTGTGTTTTCAGACAGATGACTTCAGGGTTGTTTTAATTTACTTCTGATTGCTTTGCTGACATGCTATAGACTGGAATTCTTCCAGGAATTCCTTCACCCATAGGGTATTTGAAGTCAGGGGAGTAATAAGAAGTTGGCAAGACTCTGAATGGACATTCTTATCTAATGAACACTCCCTGATTGAAGTAAGAGAAAGTCTAGCATATATGCTCCTTCTACCCCTTTGTGACCTGTAGTGATCCCAGACGTTACAGGCCGTAGCCCATGACTACGCAGCCTGCACTTGGACAGGAGATACCTTATTGACAGTGTTGCATGTAAATATAATGTTAAATTTGATTACCTTCAATAATGAATTTTGTCAAAATGATGTACAGCCTTCATCATTAGAAAACAAATGTATTCATTTGTAGGAGTAGTTGAATGAAATATAGTAAGCAAGAGAAAAAGAAAAGAAACAAACAGCAGTGGTAGAAACAAGCAAATTGGGAGGGGGAGGGACTATGCAATATAACTCATTCAAAAAGAATATTATCATAAGAGAAATAGGAACAACAGGAGACTAAGGCTATCTTCATATGATATCGGGAAGATGATCCTTTCCACTTGTGTTTTCGAAATTATAAGTGCTTTTGTTGTCCTATTGAAAAGAACAATGACTGACACACAATTAATTATGACCTGCTACGTACAGTAGGTAAAACCGTTTTGGACATGTTGTTATTCATCTGTTACAGTGGTTTTTTTGTGAAATTCTTTTGCAAATTGTGTATGTTTTAAATATGCAAAACCACCAGCTAACAGCAGTATAAAAAATCCAACATGAGAGGGTGTTCATGTGCAATTTTGTTTTATTTTTTTACAATTTGTATCTATTTCTCATTTTAACAGTACAATACAATCTCCTCACTTGAGGAACAGGAAAAGAAACAAAAGAACACAAAAACAAACAAATAAAAACAGCAGCCCGTGTTGGTGTCAAAATATTTTAAGGTCTATTAATAGACACATTGTTCCTGAATATCAGCCATTTTCCCCAGTTTTTCATAAAGAGATTTTCTTTTAGCTTCAGTTTATATGTAAGATGTAAGACGGGGCATCAGTCTTAAAGGGATAGTTCAGGATTTTTGACATGAATCTGTATGGAATCCCCATCATCAGTGTAGTACAGCCACACTGACTTACCCCCTGCGCTCTAAAATGTATTATCATTTTGCTATCTCATTTTGATATCTGTGGTTATTTTTGTAAGTTTCTGATCGGTTTCTGATCCTTCTTGAATTCAGTTAGCTCATTCTTCATTTGAGCTGTAATTTTTGAAATCTAAATCTAGCAAGAACAAAAAATGAGTTTGACAGTGTGAGCATGTCTTGTCTGTTTTCTGTGCTTCCTGCAGCACACCACACGGACCTTCCATAATCTTCAGGGGGAGGTGGAAAGCCGGGACTCTGGTCTGTGGATCAACAGTTTTGACTACACAGGCATTCAGCACGTCACACCCCACATCCCTGAGATCAACGACAGTGTTCGCACTCACTGCCGGGAGGACCGGCCCTTCTGCGGTTACCCTTGGTTCCTGCCAGTGAAATTCCTCAGCAAGTCAGTAACATCACTCTACTTCAGTTTAATTCTCTATTTTGAAGCTGATCAGTCTTAAAATGAAAGCTTTTCACAATCTTCTTGATATATTTGTAGGAAGAACTGGTACCTTCCTGCTTCCGAGGTGTCTCCCAGCTCTCCTGTGGAGTTTCAGCTGGTGTCCAGAGAAGAGACCAACTGGGGAACCATCAAGATGACGTTCAGTGCCAAAGGTGAGGAAAAATATGAGTACCACAAGACTGAGATACGAGTCTGAGTCATGGCCAATGAGAAGTATCTTAAAGGTGTAATACCACTGATGGCCACTGAATGCACCTCCACTTATTAGGCTTTTTTCCACCACAGGAACTTTTTCAGGAACTTTGTGCATTACATTGAACCTTCAAAAGCCCCGGTGCATTTGCACCGAAAATTACCTGGGTAAATGACTTTCCTACTGTAGGTTTTTCCAGTTTTTGCCACTTCCTCGTCACACTGTCTCCCGCATGTAGCTGAACTGGTGTACTATCTTTTTTGAGCTGGAGTGATGAAAAATTTAATTAGGGTTTTCTGAAACTGTTGATCAGGTATATCTAGTGGAATAGATTGAACAAGGAGACAGCACTTGAGGTGGTATGGACATGTGTTGAGAAGAGGAGAGGATACAGAAGTGGGTAGAGTGTTAACGATGGAGGTGGCAGGAACGCGAAAGACCTCAGTTTCCTCAGTAGGTGGAGGTGACTCTGGCCCTTCTTGAACAGGGCATCTGTGTTGTGTGTCCAATCCAGTTTGTTATTGAGGTCAACACCCAGGTACCTAGTCTGAGGTACTGAATCCACTATTTCAATGTCTAAGCCTGGGATGTTCACCTGTGTGGGCTGTGGGGGTGTCCTGCAGAAGTCAACCATTATTTCTTTGGTTTTCCTGGTGTTGAGCAGCAGGTGGTTTTGCTCACACCACTCAACAAAGTTTGTGATGACCCCCATGTATTCCAGATCGTTCCCTTCAGACACACAACCAACAATGGCGGTGTCATCAGAGAACTTTTGCAGGTGACAATATGTGGTGTTATGGGTGAAGTCCGATGTGTAAAGTGTGAAAAGGAATGGTGAGAGTACCGTTCCTTGGGGGCCCCCCATGCTGCAGACCACCACATCCGACACACAGCTGTGTAGTTGTACATACTGTGGTCTGTTGGTCAGGTAGTCGGTGGTCCATGCAGACAGCTGTTGGTCCACTCCTGCATCCTCCATCTTCCCCCGCAACAGTGACGGTCTGAACATGAAGAACATGACTCACAGTGCTCTTGGGGGCCTCCAGGTGGGAAAGGGCCCGGTGCAGCAGGTAGGTGACGGCATCATCCACCCCAATACCTTGACGGTGCAGCATGTCCAATACAGAGCTCACCTGGGAGCGGAGGTGCCGGAGGATGATCCTCTCCGTGGTCTTCATCAGGTAGGAGGTCAAGGCCACAGGTCTGTAATGGTTCGGTTCACTGGGATGAGCCAGAACCACACAGGAGGTCTTCCACGTGGTGGGGACTCTCTCCAGCCTGAGGCTCAGATTGAATAAGTGTCAGACCACCTCACTGAGCTGGTCCACCCACTCTCTGAGCAGTCTGGAGCAGAGTCCA
This sequence comes from Maxillicosta whitleyi, assembly GCA_029822895.1. Classification (NCBI taxonomy): domain Eukaryota; kingdom Metazoa; phylum Chordata; class Actinopteri; order Perciformes; family Neosebastidae; genus Maxillicosta; species Maxillicosta whitleyi. The sequence goes on along the minus strand of JAPSES010000081.1, from coordinate 13,324,162 downwards.
TCTGGGCCTGTGGCTTTCCTGGCCTTTGTCTTTCTGATCTCCCACCTCACCTGGTCTATAGTGATGGAGAGGGGGTCACGAGGTGACGACTGGTGGGGGGCTTCTGTGATAGGAGGGGGGTTGTGGTGAGATGGTTGAGAGACAGGGGCGATGTTGGTTTGTTGCTGGTCCGAAAACAAATTTTACTGGAAATTAATATTGCTGTCCCTCTCCTATGGCCAGCGGTGTGATGATGAGAACTGGTACTTAAAGCCCATTCATTTTAATTTAGCATGCTCTGTATCTGAAAGATGTGTTTCTTGCTAAAACGCCACCTCAACTTTGTCTCTTTTCAGTTTGGTCAAAATAGTACTTCTTTTGATACCACGTTATAAGTAGCTATTTTAACTGCTTGCATTTAGTGATCAGTGTTGAGGAAAAATAAAACATGTCTTGTACCCACTCAAATATTTACAATTAGTTAAATGTATCACTAGCAGCACAAAAGTTGCATAGAACAGCAGCAAAACATTCCCCTTAACAAAGGAGAACACAATGAACACAATACCCCCTGAAGTAAAGGCTTCTAATATTGAGGTTTTCTTCTCGACCCTTCATAAGCCCTGATGATTCAATTCAATTTTATTTGTAGAGCCCTATATCACAACAAGGTTATCTCAAGGTTGATGATAAGAGGGCCTTGAAAAAAATTCTCCCTCGCATATCGGTGTGTGATGGCCCTCAGTAATTTGCAGTCCTTTGTACAAATTAGTGGTCATTCTGCTTCATAACGAAGGAAAACAAAACTCCCGACCATTGCAGTCTGTTCTTATTAAGCCCACAACCTGTTCCATTAATATACAGTACTTGTTTCCAGTCTGTCCTTCATCTACTGATACAGGGAGCTGGATCTTCCGGATTCTCTTCTTTCGAAAAGAACAAAACAAATACTCAGTTTCTTCTGCCATTTCCAAGTACCATGATTTACAGATGTTTAACAGTCAGTCTGCATCCAGGTACCTAAAGACCTACAGCTTTACTTGTAACTTCCAGCTTTGCTTACTCTCTCCCGGTTCCCCGGTCTCCTGCTCATGTGCCATGTAAATTTTGCAAACTGCAAAGACTCTGGGTATTTAATAACTGAAACTGAGAACCCCATCTTTGCCATGTCCCTCGTCACCTTATCCGCTGACCCATACAGCACCATCTCCTCCAGATAGAACACTCTTAACCGGGCTGGGAACAGTTTCTTCTCCTTCAGTACTGTCTTTGCTTCAGCATATTCCCTTCCTTTTTTAAATACATTAGGTGCGTAATCATCATGATCCAAATGAACACTTTTTCTGTGAAGTTGAAATCTCCTCTTTGCCAGGCTCACCTCTGCAACTTCTCTTTCATCCTATCGCTTGACAATTTAGTCACAATAGACCTTGGTGGAGCTCCCGGCACAGGCTTCTGCGTCAAGGCGCAGTGAGCTCTATCCACTCGCAGCTCAAAGAGTCCTGGAGATCCAGACCCTCAACATATGCTCAACATAACCCACCATCAATGGAGTTTTCTTCTGCATGGATTCTGCTGTTCTCTCTTCCAGACCTCCCTCTAAATCAGTCAGCTTTGCATCCAGGTGGATCTGCAGTTTCAGCCTCTTCTAGTCTAGTGTTAGTTTTACTTATTTCTTCATGAATCTCTTTTAGCTGCTGACTACTGTCTTTCCTAAACTCCCTTAATTCTTTTAATATAAGGCCAAGATCCAATTCATCAGTTTGCTCTTGGCTGTGGTCTAATTCCATATCCTCCATTTCGTTGCTAACCTGGTACACCTTGCTAACTTCGTCTCTCTCGATTAACTCTAACTGCTTTGTCTCATGCAATTAACTCTGTAAAGCCCTGTGAGATAACCTTGTTGTGATATAGGGCTCTATAAATAAAATAGAATTGAATTGAATTGAATTATTGGCTTATATTTAGGCATTCTCAAAAACCCACAATCCTAGATTCGCCAGTATTCATATTTTATTTTATTTTTTTAGATATTCTGGTTTTTATGGGCAAATTTTAACTCAAAATGTTGGGAGCAACTTTCCTATGCTGCCGTCACTTACAGTAGCTCTACAAACAGGAAGTCCTCAAGTCAGGTATTTTCTTATATTTACTTCGCTGATCATGATTCACTTCACTGATCCATGGTTTTTACTGATGAATCAATGGTATAGAAGGTGACAGTGTTTCCATGTTCACTACGGAGTATCTGAATGTCCAAATAGGTCATATCTGATGACCGTGAAAAGATGAGTAACTGCATTCTACTTCAATTATTTACACGTACTGATAGGATAAGTGAATCAGCAGGTATCAAACATTTACATGAGGACATGATTTTGGTCACTGGTGGTTGTTTGGGTTTTTATGACCTAAAATGTCATTGTATTAGTAAAATACAAACTAATTTAATTTTGTATGTCGTAATTACAAAAAATACCCATTTTGAAATGAGTAATCTGTGTATTTTCCTTGATGACCAAGCACATAGACTACATACCCTTATTGCATCTACAGAAATCACATTATGACTCTTTTGCCTACAGTGTATTATGTGCAGTTTCCACAAGGCTGAGGTGTACAATTAAGCAACAAATAAAAGAATTTGTTCCTGTCCTTGTTTGCAAATAACGTTAGGCTGTGTGTAATATTTCTTAAGGGAAGTGAGGTGAAGTGATGTGTGAGTTGTGTTTTGTGCTTTATACTGTGCAGGTCCCAGCCATATGTCTCTGTATCTGATGCCACATCGTGGAGCCAGTCTGTCTACCTGGTCATTTGGGGACGGTACGCCGCAGTATGATCTCAGTGGAGAATATTTTGTCTTCTATTCTCATGGCCTCGATGCCCCTGTTTGGACCTTCTGGTTTGAAATACAGGTATTGTCTGTACTGATTAACTCTTAATTTGACTTTTTCAAAATTTGGCCACATTAACAGATTTTGTTGTGTAACCCCCCCCCCCCCACACACACACACACACACACACACACAATGTGTGTATGGGATGGATGTCTGCATGTTTAATTGAATGACATGATTTATGTGGTCCAAAGGTATAACAATTACAGTTCTAAGTATTATGGTTTGGGTGTAGGTGGGGCTTACTG
>JAPSES010000081.1:13276873-13316907 GCA_029822895.1 Maxillicosta whitleyi | reverse complement strand
CGGCCCCCGCCCCCCCTCTATCAGTCATAAAAACAAATCAAGCACATCACCACTCAGAAAGGAGCACTCAGCTAGAGCAGGTCAATAAATAAGATTAAGCAACACAATAAAATGAGCTCCATGGGATGAAACATCACCACACACATGGACACAATATAATGTATTTAACGCATACACAAATGGTGAAACTCTGTCTTCTGTAGCATTGTGACACTTATGTTACAGGGAGACTGACTGGGAATGTGGGAGTGGACAACTGAAGCACAGCCGAGGCCATATTGACTTCAGGTTCATCCATAATTTGAAGTGATACTTTCATGTCAATAAATGAGAAAGTAGCCATAAAAGATGAAAGATGATAATATGATGTTTCCATTGTGGGATGTCTAACACACATCTGTGGCTTTCATGTCAGAGGTTTCAAACTGAAGCTGACTGTGCGATAAAAGCTGCGTAAATCATCCAAATGTTGGAAGTGTCCTTCTGTCTGAAACCCTTTCACTCCACCGCAGCCTCTAAATCCGTCCAGTTCACCTCTGATCTGCTCAGTCCGTCTACATGCCTGGTAACTGATGAACGAGATGAACGCAGTGTCACTGATGGGAAAATAATCTTGTACAGCGTAATCGAAAATGGTCACAAAAGAATTTAAAATCATGAGGTATGAAAGACCTTGTGTGACACACTGCAGCACATCCCGTTATCCTGTGGATGGTTTGTGACCATGACTTGTTCTACGTATGACTTTTGAGACGTAACATGATGCCACGATCAGATGTTTTCAACCAGAGGATGTGTTGACAGCGATCTGGACTCAGGACAGAAAACACACTCAGGGCTGCTAAATATGTTTGAGTGCTTGTACCTTGTGAAGAACAAGTTGGCAGACTGCAGATGCATACTTTTACATGGTTTTTTTTTGTCTTTTACATTGATTCTGGCATGTTTTATGTTGCCTTTTTCATAGTTTTTCTAGATACGTCTTATAACAGTTTTGCTCCATGTTACTTCATTCATGTTGTTTTCATCTTGATATGTCTCCTACTGTTTAAATGTTATTTTTAGTCTTGCTTTGTGTATTACAAATCATTTAAAATTCTTGAATAACTCTCTGGATTTCATTCAGGCCAAAAAAACACTTTCAAATTAAAAGAAATAATGACGCTTCATTTATCACGATGATTACTGATACCTGATTTTGACCTTTTGGCCATATTGCCTGGCCCTACATTCAGTTGAATTTGCCAAAGACATTTAAAACTACAGCCAGATGTGAAGAAGTCCAAACCTTTGTCTCCAGAAGAACATGTAGATACAGACATATGAATGAATGACACTGCAGCCTGCTGCTGGTTGTGCTGTGGTCTGTCCCTCTGTGACCACAGGTCTCTAAGTCAACACAAGAGTGGCTAATACTGACTTAAGTAACAACCTACAGGAGAGGTACTTTGTGCGCACACACACACGCACACACACACACACACACACACACAAATAAAGTACATTTCCAGTCAGCATCTGCCTCCACTGTCCCTGCTGCTTCATGGGTTGGAGCACTGTAGAGGGTCCAGGACAGTTCAGGACAGGGTGCAGTCGTAAGCCCCCTCCTCCTCTCCCTGCTCCTCTGTCTGCTCAGCTGGACAGTCCTCAGATGGAGGCCGGGAAAACCCTCCAGCAGGTTCCAGGGAAGGCAGTGCCAGGCCCAGCGGAGACACCACTCCTCTACTGTCCTCAGGCCGTGGTAACGGAGAGCCACCCAGCCCCTCTGAGCCCCCCAGCTTGGAGTTGGTGCTGATGGGCTGGAAGGCCTCGGGCTGCACCTGCTCAGCTGTCGACTCCATGAGCTGCTGCAGCTGTGGCTGGATCAGGTTCAGAAATGGTTTGTATCCCAGGCTAAAGAGAGATGAGATGGATATGAGGACTTGACCACTACCTGTCATTCATGACGTCATTTATTTGGAATCTTAAAGGGATAGTTCGAGATTTTTGGCATGAATCTGTATGGTATCCCCGTCATCAGTGTGCGCTGTCATGCTGCTGACTGCTGCGCATTAGTCAACAACTTTTTTCAGCAGTGAAACAGGTAGACTAGTGTCATCTTGTGGCAGCGCAGAGAGATACGAATGAGAGAAACTAGGGCCAAGTGATTACGAGGCTTTTCATGGACATTGGTTTGTGGTGCAAATAAATTACTCTTTTGAACACATGCTGTTTTTAGAAGAAAAATGTTTTATTTTAGTGACCCCCGCAAACTTACTGGGCTACTTTCGTGTCGACCAAAACTGGACCAGAACTGGGCTCCCAGGACACTATCAGGGGTAAGTCAGTGTGGCTGTACGACACAGCTGACGTCATACAAATTCACGTCAAAAATCTATATAAACTATCCCTTTAACGACTTGTGAGAAAAATCTGTCATTATTTACTGTACCTAACATTAGCCACTATCCAGTGCAGTCTAACATCTTGGCTGATAATGATATAAATTTTTAAAATGATATTTTACCTGACACTGAGTACTTTATGTTTCTGTATTTTGTTTTGGTTGTTATTTGTTCCACTTCACCAATGAACATTTTATTACGCAACTATAAAAATAGTTTTGAAATCCTTCAGTCCTTTACCACATTATCTGTGATTAAACACAGATTCAAATATTTCTGAAAAAAACTAACACAACTCTAATAAATAACTGCCACTGCTGTGTAAAGAAATCTTATAGGCTGACAGCAACAGTTACTAATATCAAGAATATTGAGTCATACCAATGTCCGAGTGTGTCACAACATTGTACATGTGATTTGAGTGCCAATGGATAGTGTCATATCCTCTATATTAGGCTCAGATTAAATTTAATATTAATTGAAGTTATTTCACTGCTATTTTTGGATTATCCTATCTTATCACAGGATGTGGACAGGTTGCAGACACCCACCAGTCAGCAGAAGCCCATGCATCAACAGCCAATAAGCCGTTCTGGACACTCTGCACTGTTTCTGGAGGAACTTCAGGGCTGTCCAGGAAGCTGATCACCTGCTTGATGACATTTGCATCCCGTAGAATCAAACCAATGACTACGCACCACTCCAGACAGCCCGCCTCCATGAAAATGTGGAGGAGGTACCTGTACAAAGCACAAAACATCACTTCAATTCAATGTCGGTATAGATTCATTCATTCATCTATTAATTTTTCAACACATTTTAACAGTGTGATCATTACTGTGACTGTGGTGTATAAAGATCATCACCTGAGCTGCACCTGGGACTTGTGTGGGCCCTTGTTGGCTAATTCCATGGAGATGTGCTCCAGCTCAGCCTGACTCAGGCTCAAAGTGGAGGAGTTTTCATCCACCATTGTCCAGTCACCGTCTACCACTGAGCTGGTCTCAGTCAGGTCTGTAGCTGAGCCAATACTGTACTCCTCCACTAGAGGGATGGAGAATCACAGATGGTATTGGGAGGTAGGATGAAATATATTTGACAGAACAAAAGACAGATCTGAGACCTGTGATAGTATCAATAGATCTGCAAAAACATTTTATGCATAAATTTCACATATCTGGGGAAAATATAGAGAAAAAATATCAAAGGGCCTTTTCTGTGTCAGAGTTACATTATAGAAATAATACAACAATGTAAATAGTACAGAGAACTTACACTTTACACAAGAAAATTAAAACTAGAGGAGATACTAATCCCTGAAAATTCAAGCATCTTGGCTGGTCTAACAATGTATTTGTTCCTTTATTTGATGTTAGCAAAAAGTATTTAACTTAATACATTGCAAACAATCTTCAGAGTTAGAGCAATATATTGACTTAATTTAACACTGTCAATCATAAAGAAATGCCTAAATCACAGAATCAAGATGATTCTGCCTGGAGACGTTTCTGGCTCAGTAAAAATTCTAAATGCAGCCTACCTGTCTTTTGTGATACATTAACTGTGAATGTGTTTCTCTAATGTGTATTTGGCATGTGGGAGTGTTTTTTTATGTTTTGTCTTCAGTTTTTGTAGTCAGAACAAGTAATTAAAACTGCAAATTGTCCATAACACTATCATGGTTCTTGGTAGCACAGTTGAGTGTAGCAGGCCCCCACGCTGTGATGGGGGATGTGTGTGTGTGTTTTTTCCCCCCTTTCAATCAGTACAGTAGTAATGACACCCAGATTTAAAAAAAATCTATTTGGAAAAATCTATGCCGCACAGTCTTCCCCGACGCTGTGAAACAATCCTGGTGAAAATCCTGCCTATATTACCTGTAATTTTTAGCCCAGTTCAAAAACAACACAGACTAATGAAGGCAATTACTAAAGTATTTAGAGTAGAGCTTTGGGATGTAGCCACATCCTGGATTTCAAAGTTGCTACAAGACTTTTATTCAAGAAAATCTCAGTCATGAATTGTTGGTCTAAGTAATTTGATATGGAATGTCCTAGATTAAAGTAAGAGAACCTTTCAATATTTCAACACCTAGGACAGAAATAGGTCTTGGTACCTTTGTTAGTGAGTAGTGACAGGAAGGCGTCATGTGTCTGTGGTGAGTTTTGGTTGGAGGGAGCAGATGAGGCTGTGTCCATGTCTTTGCTCCTCTGACCAATCCCGTCAAGCCAGATGTGGTTGCTGGAAGAGGCCTGAGGGGGTGACGTATCCATGTCACTATTCAACAAGCTATCAGCAGACTGCGACTTCAACAGCCGAGTACTCAGCACTAAGAGCAGAGATGAAAAAAACATGAGATAAATCACAGATGATGTAAAATTTCTAAACATAACTGGTTTTGCTTCAGATCAAAATGAACCTTTTATAGAGTGAAAAGACTTTTTGGATGGTTTGGACTTTTGGAGCAATTTGACAAGGTTATGCAGAAATACTATGATCAAAAAACAGGCAGAAGAAGGTAAAACAAAGTAAAAAAAAAAATTGACCACACCATTACTAATGTAGTATTTAGACTGAAAACACACACTTTTTGTAACAAATCTAAAACTTGGCACACTTATTGACATTGACCTTTGGAATGTTTCTCCAAGTGGAACCACCTGGACAAAGCCCCCAGGTGGGCCATGCTGCCCCCTAGATGTCATCTTCTGTTCTAATCTTTCTACTATTGGAGTGTTTTACTTAGATGTTATGCTACAAATACTTTATTGTGATTGTGATATGCTACAAGCAATATGTAATACTGTATGAGTGGTAATGTAAAAAAAAAAAAAGAAAAAGTCATACAACTTTTGAGAGAAATCTGCTATTAATAACTTTATATTAACTTTATATATGCTATGGTCTATTTTGCAGCAAGGGTGACATGTAGTATAAAATGCTACATCAACTAATAATTAATTAATTACATTTGGCTGATGCTTTTATCCAAAGCAACTTACAAGATATATAGGCATGTATAGCGTAAAGGGCCTTGCCCAAGGGCCCACCTGGGATTTGAACCGGCAACCTTTGACACTAAAATCTGCTGTGTTAACCACTAAGGAATGTGAAACACTTATTACTGTAGAACTATGTCACCATACAACTGCTATGTAATTTTGACATGATTTATGACATACCTTTTTTTTTTATCAAGCTATAAACTTGAGCTTATATTAAATACTCAGTGTAACTGAATAATATCATATAGGATAAATAAAGGATTTGACGAGAAACCTGGAAAATAGACTAATACAAAAAAAATCAGTGCTGTGCATCTATTTGTTGACATACAGTAACAGTGATGGAGGCAACCTTGCCGCAGTACTTATGGTAATACAGAATCACCAGCAGCAGGCTAGGCCTAAAGTCTGCTAATGATGTTTGGGTCTTCGACCAATTTTGTATGGGGGCATTTTCAAAAAGTAGATAATGACGGTGCTAAGTGCATGCTGTGTGACTGGGTTATCAAGTGTTCCGAGGCATCAGCAAGTGGATTGTGCAGACATTTAGACACTCAGCATGAGAAATGTCCCAAAGAAAGCTCATTGAAAAGTTTGAAATGTTCAAGAATGCTAGATAACAAACCTAGCAAGTCCCTTGGTGAAATACTGGAGGAGATGGGACCTTTTGATGGATTTTCATTTAACAGTATGACGAAATACGACCTTCTCAGATCAGCACTCAAGAGAGATGGGCATATTCTTCCAAAGAATCCCTCTGAAATATCCGAGCAGGTTAGAGGGTTTTCTAACTAACAAAAAAACAAACTGGCAGATATATTCCAAGATATGGTGAAGCAAAGGGTGCATTTTTCATTGTCCACCATCGAATATACTTCTAAACAACATGAAAGATACAGGAGCATAAACGTGCATGGTGCACAAACATATTGGAATCTAGGCATCGTTAACATACACGGACCGATGCCATCTGAGAAACTCAAAGTGTTGTTTGATGACCAAAAAAGATTTGAACTTAATCTGGACATTATGTGCTGCACTATGGATGGAGCATCAGTAATGGTGAAATTGGGAGAGTAGTGCTGCCCAAACTACAGCTGTGCTATGCTCATGCAGTTCACACAGCTGTCACAGATGTGCTCTAACGCTGAAGACGTCCCTGAGAGAGGTATTGGGATGAGCGAGGAAGAGGATAGTGAGGACACTACGTCTGACGACGAGTCTGCTGAGTTTGATGAGGATGGTTATGGGTCAGTCAGAGTGAGAGCAAACATGTACAGGAGCGTGGAGCAAGTCTGGAAAATTGCCAGGTATTTCCACAAGTCACCTGTCAGTAATGACAAGCTCAGGGCATGCATTAAACGAGATCTTAGGAAAGAGTTGGTGCACATTTTGGACTGCTGCACATGTTGCAACAGCCTGGCTGATTTGTTGGATTGTTACATTGTATTCCATAAACCAGTGACCAAGACCCTCATTGACATCAATCCCCCACTAATACTGACCAAAAAGGAGCTCGTCCTCATAAAACAACTGAGCTCCTGCTTGAAACCAGTGAGGATGGGAGTCAAATCTCTTTGCAAGTGTGACACTAGTCTCATCAAAGCAGATGGAATTTTTATCTTCATGATGGATCAGCTGAGTAAGCAGGAGACACCTCTGAGCCTTGACATGAGAGACACTATTGAGAGCAGGTTCATGGAATGCAGACAGAAGAACCTAGTGTCTTTGCACAGGTGGGTCTAATTTATTTATAGGGTAATCAATTAAATTTTGATTGGGGAATGGGGATGTATGTCGTGCTCATTTTAATAACTGTATTTTCAGCAGGTACCTTCTGGATCCTGGTGGTCTAGTTGCACCAACACTCAGACCCCCTTAGATCTTTGACATGTCATCAAGACAGATGTCGGTGAGGACCGCTAAGAGACTTGCGGAGCATCTTTTTGCCATTCACTGCCAAGAGGAGAGAGCGCAAGAGAGCAATGGTGCGCCTTCTTCAGAGGGAGTAGATGGTAGGCCTACACAATCGAGTAGGCAAGGGGAAGTTCTGAGTCAGAATGAAGAAGTCTCGACTCAGAATGAGGGGAATCTAGCATTAGATCTGCTGCAGGCAATTTCAATGACCACACCAGCATCAGAGGAAATGAAAGACGGTGACTTCATGAAAGTTATAACCAAAGAATTTTCCCTCTTCGTGGCCACCACCAGGAGACTGCCTCTCCTGCAGCAGTTGTTTGACCCTCTAAATACTGTTCAGGCTACATCCGTGGAGGTGGAAAGAGCAAGGTATGCTATGTGATTAGCCTAAGCTTTTTTGTATTATGTAAAATCAGAGACAAATATGCCTGTCCTGAACAATAAATAAATATTTGGTTAACTTCGAGTGATTATTCTAGTTTGCAAATATTAATAGGCATGTAATGGATTTAGTTGAGGATAAAGGATGAGGAAGGAATCATTCAAAGGTTGACATTATTTCATTTTTATAAAGTAGCTCTGTAAAATATTTGTTCTATATAGGCTAAGGGTTCTTCAGATAATCCAATTTGCAGTGCAGCAGATGTTGCGCTGAATCGCGCATGACAGCAGTGGCAGACTTTATTATTGTTGTGTTCCTTTTATGACTGTATTTGTATTTTATTGTACTTGTATTTATTTGTATTTTATTGACCATTTGTAAAGCACTTTGTGACCTCCCTTGTCGGTGAAAGGTGCTATATAAATAAACTTTATTTATTCACTTACTGTGTTCATCAACGGACACAGCCTAAGCTGTATTCTTTTGCCCTAATAATAATGGAAATGTGCACTAATTGGATATAAAATGTCAGTTGAGGATGGATATTTGAATTATACATGCATAAGGCCTGTATTGAGCTAAAGAAAATGAAGGAAAAGAAACACAGTTATTTCCTGGGACTCCTGGGAAATGGGTCGTCTTATCCCGGCATCTGATTCATGTAATTTTCAGGAAAAATATGTAATCCTACATCAGACCCACAAAATACAAACAAATAGCAAAGGGCCCTTCACTGCTACTGCTATGATCGCTTTATTTTTGAATGAATTCTGAGGTCTTTTGATCTTCTATGTTTTAAAAATAGCTTGTATTGCGTCACATTTTAAAGTAAATAGTAATACAAGTCTTCAAAAAGAAAAGATATAGATATTGTATAGATATAGATATAATTCAAGTGAATGGGTGTGCTGTGGACAACTCAAACTTTAACATAACTTTTTAATGTCATTAAAGGTTTGTATGATGGCACCGTGGATAACTCAAACTCATGGGGTACACAGGTGATACATGAAGGCAGTGTGGGCAGTTTGAATATGGTGATGACCTCTAGGTACCTGACCTCTCAGTATGGCCCACCAAGGGGCTTTGTCAGGTAGTTCCACTTGCAGAAATATTCCTAAGGTCAGTGTTAATAAGTGTGGCAAGTTTCAAATATGTTGCATTATGTGCACAAGATAGCCATTTGGGGGAGCTTCGATGAAATCTGTTGAGAGTTTCTGTCTGAGCTGAGCCGAAGACTCACCTGTCCGACACCTTCCATTCCTCAGTGGTGAACTGAGGCTTCCTACAGGTATAACTGGGAAAGGCCAGAGAAAGTCCTTATGGAGTTTTTTTAATGCTGAAACGAAATCATCAACCCGGGCCACACGGTTTCGTTCACGACACAGCCAGCCAATGAGCTCAAAGCCCAGCTGAGCAGAGAAGCATCCCAGGTCACGAAGGCGTACCTGCTCCAGCAGGTGGCGGGCGTGACGCCAAAGCATCATGTCGATATACATGTTCTCTGCACACTCCACATCCCGACTGGAAAGAGTCAAAGCAAGAGAAAGAGGTAAGGAAGTGTGTTAAAGTTAACATTTAAGTTACATATGGATTTCAAACTGGACTGGGCAATACAATGATAAATGTTTTAATCAGTTTGTTTTAATACAATACTGTGCAAAATCTTGCTGTACAATGACCTACAATATATGCATTACTTCGTCTCAGGAAAAAGATTATAGACATTATACAGTAAGCAGCCGTACCCACTGTGATTCTACCCAGGAACAATCTTATTTGGACAAAGGAGGCTAGAGGAGCATGAGGAGTAGGAGATAATGATCAGCACCAGCTTCCTGACAGTGCAAGTGAACTGGAGATACAGTGGAGCTCTATCTTTCAGGAAAAAATATTTTATCCAAACAGAAACTCTAACAGTTTCAGCAGATGAGCAAACTATCAATCAGACTTGCTAAAGCTTTAAGTCAACCTAAAATTTCAACTATGAAGTAAAATAAAAAAAATAATAAAACTAATTTAAAGATAGTCCAGAACATTGATTATGGGTTCAATTAAAAGAATAGAATATATTTGGATGTGGATTTAAAAGTGTTACTCTTTATTTGGCCAAAGTTTTCCTTTTTTTCAGACCCACATTAACATGGCCTGCAGATTCGCCAATGTGTACACTGCACATGACATTATGAGCTCCATGGATACACTGTGACATGAGTGCCACTGATGAATACTGTGAAGTCTGTATCTGAATCTGACAGACATACAAGGGAGGTGACCACATGTGGTTTCTGAACGTGTACTTTTTACTAGATCAGCTATTTTGAATACTGCCGTACATACCGGAGATACTTCCATAAATGTGGACACAAAACACACAAAAGTGACATACATATGTAACAGCACATGCCAGAATAACTTGCACAGGTGTCTCTTAAAGTGACAGAACCTTTTTCTCTATTACCTACATTACAAATACATAACATTACAAACTGATTCAGTGAAGGAGCAAGAAGTTAAGAGTTAGAAACATACAGAAAAATCACTTTGGAAACTAAGTCTAAACTTTTTCACTGACTATATGTAAGGCACATGTTCTGAAATTGATCTAAAGCCACTTTGTGAAACATCATGGTCTTATTTGATAAATAAATAATCAAGCTCAATGAACTGCACTGTAAATAGAATTTAAAAGTACTTTTGTTTAAATAACAGATGTATTTAACAATTCTGGAACTTTATATCAGGGTTGATTCAACACATTTCTTACTGTTGTGGCTAGTTCTTGTAATAAATATGAATTTTAATAACTTATTTTTAATGAACATGAAGAGGAAAAGTTTAATTTAACCATTTTATTCCTACTGTTAAGTAGAGTGCAGCGTAATGTCTTGAAACATTTAAGGTCTTATCACCCTGGTCTAACACATGTAGACTTAGTACTACCTCTGTGTGTGTGTGTGTGTGTGTGTGTGTGTGTGTGTGTGTGCGTGTGTGTGTTCATACCCCTTAACAGAGGGTCCAGTGGGCATACTAAACGTCTTTTGCAGATTGAACTTGCCCACAGCAATGGAGTCTGCAGACTGAGATAAACTGATACTCCGATTTCTAAAGAACTCAAAACCCCCCGTGGAGCTGGGTTCCTGAAGACAGGAGAGACAGGATTCACATTCAGGCTCATACACTTCCATAAGTTGGACTAAGTGGAACTTAAGATGTACTGTGGCTAATGCTTCACCTGGGTAGAAGGTGTTGGGGGTGGAGTCTCCATCTCCCCAGAGCCTATGGCTTTGAGGAATCGGATCATGTGCCGGCAGAGGTCCCACTTGCCCTGTTCAAGAGCTGTGTTAAAGAGTAGAGTGGCGTGTTGTCTGCTCACTGCTGGTACCTCCATGTTCTTCACAGAAAAACAGGGAAGGGATGAAGCAACGGAAATGTTTGCCACAGTTGACTTCTACAACATGGGGTTACACTGTAACCCTGGTTCTCTGTGAATAGAGAATCTCTCCACTACATGTAATCTGATTTATTGGCATTCTAGCAGCTGGCATGAAAACTTATTGGTTACTGTGACTTTCCCTGTGCCCTATAAATAGACCCACCTGTTTAGGGATCAGCTGATTCACTCTGATTTAAGCAGATCCCGAGTGACCTTGAGATGGAGAGATATTCCCTATTCTCAGAGAGCCAGGGTTACACTGCAACCCCTTTCTCTAGTGTATGAGAATATCTCTCCACTACAAATTAATACATGTTATGGACTCTGCATAACACAACATGAGGGTCCCAAGGAGACAGAGCAGACACCGCTCCAATAGTAACCCCATGAAGTAGTTTTGAATGAGAGTATATGAAGTATTGTGCCACTACCGACATGCCAACATAATATGAAAGGTTTTTTTTGCTATATGGCAAGAAAGCCACCCAGGAAGAGACTGCTGGCCATGACCGTGACTTGTCGCATCTCTGACCAGCTGCACCTATATAGCACAATCAATCCTCTTATGGAGATATGAGAGAGGATGCTAGCTGCATCTGCATCTGTGACTTCGCTGCTTCCTCAAACGAACTGTACGCTCAGTACCCCAACTCATTTCCAACAAATGTAAGGGAGCAACCCTTAGGAGTCCAACACAGACCAGCTCTATATCTGAAGGTGTGTGGATTGTACAAAAACCACCAATCATCTCCCTCTTTTGAGCTCATGTTGTCTGATCTGCAGTGAAAATCAAAGAAAAATTAGCTGATCCCTGCACAGCTGGGTCTATTTATAGGGTGCACAGAAAGCCATGGTAGACGTGGTGTGTCTTTTCTTTCTTCTTAACTTTTCTTGTCAGCTGCTAGAATGTCAGTAAATCCCATAACATATGTAGTGAAGAGATATTGTCATACTATAGAGAACCACTATTACCACAAATAATATCAGACTATGCGTGTACTGTATATAATTACAAATTCTGGCAATTTATGCTGCCTTCACATGCTGTCGGGGAGATGATCCGTGCCTTGTGTTGAAGTGCTTTTGCTGCAGTGAAATGAAAACTGACAGACTGGCTAACACCATTTATAGTGACCTGTTACTTAAGTGAAAGAGTTTTGTTAATTGTGTATACTATAAATGTGTATCATGAGTTAACAACAGTAGAATGTTAATAAAAGCATTGTTTATCATTCAAGATTAATCAATCCCTCATTGCTCTCCACCATGTTGAAAAGGTCAATGGATATTTACATCTTGCCAGCTTGTGTATCAGTTTTTTCCCCCCAGTTGAGTTCAGTTCCCAGTGGAAAATATGATGTGAGGAGGCATTCCTGTGCAATTTTCAAGTTCATAACTAGTATTTACCATAATTCCCATAGCATGTGAAGGCATATTTAGATGTCCATTGTGTGTCTGGTGATACTTCAGATTCAGTAACATTGAGTACATAGATGTACAGTGTAAAAATGCAAACCGACACTTCTGCATTATGTTTAAGTTCTATTTCTTTTTATACAACTTTTACATTTCAAAATGCTGAGTAGAGTAGTATATTTTCCTTGATGGACAAGTAAGTAGACTGAAATCTTTACACAGATTTCTCACCAAATCATGCTGCTCTACTGTGAGTATTACAGCTTTCTCTTTCATTAAACAGCTTTTTGTGCCTACCTGTAGTATGATGAGATAGGAGGCAGCTGTGTCTAGATCTTGAGCCATGAGACATTCCTCAAACAGATCCTTAGGGTTTCCTACAGCTGCAAACAGGTAGTTCCACAGGGCATACTCAGTCTTCCTGGCACAGTGAACGATGGTTTGGAGGAACAGAGGGAACTCAGTGATGAACTTGGCCACAGTGGGTAACAGAGGGTCTGGAATGGGCTCCCGTGATGTAGCCTCTTCTTCCAGCACGACATGAACCATCAGTTCCATGACGTGGGGGAAGTAGGGGAGAGACACACACGACTGAGCAAGCATCAGAGCCTGGATGACAGGGACAGTGAAGACACAGTGTGATATAACCTTCAGATTCCTCAGACAGAGCTTTGTCTGATTTTAGCTATGTCTGTTTGTTAGTAGTTTAATAAACTATATAAATAAATAAACTATAATTTTGGATAAATGTTGCTAATTTTTTATACAAATTTTTGAAGGTCTACAGCAAAGGTCAGTTTTGATAACATGGGCATTTTTTTTTTTTTAAATCTCACTGAAAACTCATTTGCTTTTACTTAAATCTACAACTACCACATATGGTAGGCCAGGAAGCAGTGATGTACAGTGAGGGGAGGCAGAGCCTCATTTGCTGTCATCATGAAAAAAAAAAAAAGATAAAATAAATGTTGATATTTGTCCGCTGATATGTAATATAAACTTATTTTCTGTGCAAGTCCAATCATTTTGATTATTTTTCCCCAAAAAATTGCAGATCTTCACATTTCCCTTTCAAATACAGGGAAGAGATGTGCATTGTGGCAGCTGTGAGGTTTGCCTCACCTGGATTGTGTAATATCTCAGAAACTGTGCTACAAATAGAACATATTGCTGTCCCTCTGCTTATTGCCAATAAAATGGTTTCAAACTCTTTGATTATATGTCCTGACTTTCCATAGTCTGAATGATGTATAAAATGTATGTATGTAACTTGTTCAGCTGTGCAGATCAGTCATAAAACTGCTTAAGAAAGACACCCTGTGAGGCAGCCAGTACTCCCGACTCATGGCAGAGGGTGCTTGTGAGGCCACAAGTCAAGTGCAGTGATTAATTTATTTTTCCTTCTCATCCTGTCTTAATCTCATAATGGAAGATTACATATGGTGAATAAGATACTGATACATTCAGCTGTATTTTAAAAGCTTCTTGTTGGGTTCCTGCCAGTCTACCTGTGCCAGCTTGACAGCATGCAGTGTATAACCAGGGGCCTTGTGTAACTCACACACTTGTTCATTCTACAGGTCATAAAATAATCTGATCACAGCGTAATCATGTAAATTTATTATTTCCCTAAAGACACTGAAGCAGGAGAATACAATGAGACGCAGTCGCAGCCTGTCACAGACCAAGGGACAGGCTTCCTCCAGTCTACCAGCCAGCTGCTGATGCCTGTCCTTGGCCGTGTCCTCATCCGGACTCGCCCAAGTCATCAGAAGACATTGTAAGGGCACTCGGCAGCATGAAGAAGGGCCTGGACCGACTTATAAATGTTTTCACAGACATTAATATTACATCAAATGCATTTATTAACAAGTGAATTCTGTGTCCTTGTCTTTTTATGTGGGTGAAAACACATCCTGTTCAGATTGCAGGATTGGCATTAATGGGTCCAGGATCTGGTTATTTTGGGGGATGTGCTGCTCGGGCAGTATAATTGTGTGTCAGTGTGTTCATTGTTCAACTATGTATCTCAGATGTGCAAACCACTCAGAGAAATGACCTTTTTCCACATTATTAACAGTTTCCCAGTATCATCAGAGTGTCGCTAAAGGTTCAAATATACTAGAAACATGTGTAATGGTAAGTATGGAGTTGACGTGGACCAACACACATTTCCACAGTCATTTCACTCTTTGTACACCTAAACATGAACATTTGTACATAAGGCCCCTGATCTATTGTCCCACAAAAGTTTGTCATAGGTTTGTTGCACAACTTGGAATTAAATTCTTGTCGGTCAAAAGGTGTAAATGTTGGAAAATGGGGTTAGTTCCATATTAGGAAGTTACTTCAGTTACTTATTACACTAATTATGTTTTGACAACCATGTTGTTTGTACAGATAAAAATGTAACAAATCTTATATATATTGTCCCTATCTAAAAAAAAAAGAGGTTCTCTCCCAGAAGTCAATGTGTTTGCTGTGGATGGTCTTTTTCAACCCCATTTTACACCTATAAATCAAGGCTTTCCTCATAAGACCTGTACATCTCAAGACCAACACTAAAATTAAGGGGGGGGGGGGTCAACTACAACTAGTCAGTTGTTCAAAACAAAGAAATTAACACATACCTGTTCGCCCAGGTTGCGTACCAGCAGCTGCCTCAGGATGTGATGGAGGTAGATCTGGGAGGTTCTCTCCACAGTGCAGTAGGGAAATAGTGCCTCCAGTGGCTCGGAGGAGCCCTGCAGCCCGTCGTACAGCACAGTCTCATTAGTGGCCCCCAGCACCAAGGCATCCTCAAACAGCACAGCAAGAGGGTAGATGTTAATGTGGAAGGGCAGCATAATGCGTCTGGACAGGAAGGAGTGTGGCTTGCGGTGGTCACGGGGAAACAGCGGCAGCCACACTTTCATGCCTGCCTCGCCACAGGACAACCAGAGGGCCTCCAGGAGATGGCGCTTCTTTCTATTGTAGCGACAGGTGGTCCACACATTCTCCACACACTGAGCCAGCACCACTGGAGGACAAAATGGTAGCTAAAGAAAGGGGAAGAGATAATCATATAATTATTAATATGTACCGAATAACACTGCAAATATAGACCCTCCTCCTTACTGTCCAATTTTCAAAAACACTGGAAAAACTCTTCAACTTGCAGAGAATCAGTACTGGTTAACGTCTAACAGATCAACAGCAGTGGCAATAACTGAGGTAATTGATGCACAAATGCTACAGATCATAAGCATATGCTGTTGGGATATTCAGCGATTAAAAAAAAAAAAAAAGCTTGTGACACTGTCAACCATGAAATATTAATCATGAAACCGGAAAGATGTGGCATGGGAATATTGCTGGACTAGGTAAAAAGTTATCTGCTGCCCCTTTTCCACTGCATAGTACCAGCTCGGCTTGACTCTACATGGTTTGGTACAGTGTTGCTTTTCCACTGCAATTGTTGTCACCTAAGTGCAAATGAGACTCGAAACTGTTGAGACATCGTTTTAGTATAGTAAATGGTGATGGATGACATCAAGGTGATACTGTACTTGTTGCTCGGTCTGTGGCTTTGTGTCACAGAAAAGAAGACAGCGAGACAAAATACACTTAAAAAACAAAGGAGAGTAATGAAAGACATATGGAAGTATGAAGCTGAAGACCAGTAGTAAGAGCTGCCAAGAGATGATGCCTGATGACAAACTAATACTTTATATAAAATAAATGTCACATTGAACATTGGTCTATGCCAACCAAAATGATGACCAAAATGACCAAAAATGATAGAGGCTAGCTGAAGATCTTCTCTGCTATCACTCTTGTTGGTGTATGGTGTTTGCATTTGGACGCTTAAGTCTTGTGCGTGTGTGAGAACACTCCCTCTGACCAATCAGTGGCCGACAGTGAAATTTCAGTGCCAACCCAGTTCAAACCTCGCTGGAGGTGGTACAACAAAAAAATTAAGGTTACCAAGTACAACCCAGTGGGAAAACATTAAACCCTGTAGAGTCCAGTCGAATCAAGTTGAGTCTTGCTGGAAAGGTGAAATGGATAAGGGGCATAAGTGGGAGACAACAGTTTGTGAGATTGGGTAACTGTGTTTCATCATGTGTGGACACTGCTTATTGGGCCCTAATTTTTTACTTTTGTACATTAATTAGCATGTTGACCCGTGGGGATTCACAGGGTCTAGATGTGATAGTTTTTATACTGTGTATTTGTGCATGCTGTACTGCATTTGTCCAGCAGTCATCGCCAAAGCGTTCTGGGTATAGTAATGTGATTGTATCACATTCCAAAATAATAAATATCTCCAAAATATTGGTTCTATCAACTTTCCATTTTTGCTAATCTGTTTCTTGACCAAAAATATCTAAGTATGCCAAACTACATTGCACACAGAGGCCACTCGGCTTTTATAATATAGATCCAACATTTCCAAGGTATTGCACTTTGTGTTGTTTGCAGATGGTACAAATATTTTCTGCTCTGGGGATAACTTGCAAAAATTACAGGAGGAAGTCATTATAGAAATGAACAAACTAAAAATGTGGTTCAACAAACACGACATCATTAAATCTGAGCAAGACAAAAATAAGGACATTTGGTCATTGTAAATGAGTTTGCAGGTAACAATAAAAATAGAGTGAATTGAAATAGAAAGTTACATTTCTGGAGGTAACCATAGATTACACAATCAGTTGGAAATCACACATCAAACAGACAAGAGGAATTTCAAGAATAAATAAAGCAAACAAGGTGTTGGATCAGAAATCATTCCAGTGTGCTGAGATTTGGGGCAACAACTACAAGACCTCACTATGGCCACTAACCATCATTCAAAAAAGAGCAATATGCATAACTCACAATGTTGGCTAGAAAGAGCACACAAAGTCATTATTATTAAAGTCAAACGTACAGATATTGTGGACGTTGAACAGCCCAAAAAATAATTTACAAAATTAAAAAAAATCCATTACCAACAAATATATAGTCTTTATTCAACATTCATGTTATCATGTAGACTTTTCCACCACAGCAGACAGGATGAAGCACATTTAACTGTATTCATTTGGAACCTCCAGTCAGAGTATTATTTTTTTTTGATTGTGTTAGTGTATTTATTTGTGATTTTGGACATAAAATTGCAGTAAGACAATCAAAATATATGATGGGTTCAGTCTGGAATCAGATTTCACAAACCAAGTAGCCTGCAAACAAATATTCAGCTGATACACTACCTGCTACATATTTTGTGCACATTGTTAAATTGTACATAAGACAAGCTACAAAAACTAGTGAAAAACATCTCACAGTAACTCTGTGTACGAAGCTAGGTCTTGCAGGGCAATGGAATGTGCAAAAAAGTTTAGTTAACATTGTTTGACCTCACCAGCTTCTTGCTGTTGGCGGGGGTCTCCTTCTCTCGTACCTGTGGCCCTGAACGGTCCCTCTGTAGCATAATCAACTGGCCAGCCAGATTCAACATGATGCTCTCTGCCGTGCAGGCCTGAGATCATCAGACACATAACATAACATTCATATAACAGTTGATGGAGTTGACCTACTCTGCACATCTGTGTGTGAGAGGTGGTGGTGTTGTTACCTGCTGCTGGGCTTTCAATGTGATGCCAGTCTCTGTACGCACAGACGTGAGAGTGACAGAAACGACAAGGGCTGGGTGAGGGATATAACGAGACATGGACACCTCCTGAAGTAACTCCACGGAAGCCAATGGGTTTGGACTGGAATCACATACATTATGATGTAAGTTAAGTGATCTCCTATTCCAATTACAATACACAGTGATGTGACAGAGTTTACCACGTTCCTGATTACTTTTTTTTTTTTTTTGCACGTCTGTTGCACTTAAATGTTTCAGATCATCAAACTAATTTAAATATTAGCCAAAGTTAACAAGTACATGCAAAAATCCAGTTTTTAATTTAAGGTATTCAAACATAAATTAACTTTGCTTTATCATATCTTTGTAACACTGAGCTCAATTTCTCTAGCCATGCCCAGATGTGATTATTATCACACCTCGAGGACCCGAATAGGACCTGTTTGACAAAGTGAAGTAGATCCTCAAAAGCTAGACATCATGTTGTGACCCCAAGAAATTCAGGAACAAATGAGAAACAAAGTAATTGAGATCTATCAGTCTGGAAAAGGTTATAAAGCCATTTCTAAAGCTTTGGGACTCAAGCGAACCACAGTGAGAGCCATTATCCACAAACGGTTAAAACATGGAGCAGTGGTGAACCTTCCTAGGAGTTGCCAGGCACCAAAATTATCTAAATATTATCTTAATATCTTTATGATCTCCAAGACTTTGGGGGAAATACTCTGCAGATTGATGAGACAAAGGTTGAAGTTTTTGGAAGGTGCGTCTCATTACATCTGGTGTAAATATGACACAGCATTTCAGACAAGGAACACTATACCAATAGTAAAAAATGGTGGCGGTAGGACGATGATCCACAGCTATTTTTCTGCCTCAGTACCTGGAGGACTTGCTGTGGAACCATGAATTCTGCTGACAACCAAAAAATCCTGAAGGAGAATGTCCAGCCATCTGTTAGTGACCTCAAGCTGAAGTACACTTGGGTTCTGGAGCAGGACAATGATCAAAAACACACCAGCATGTCTACCTCTGAATGACTTACAAAAATCAAAATGAAGACTTTGGAGTGGTCTACTCGAAGTCCTGACCTGAATCTGATTGAGATGCTGTGGCATGACCTTAAAAAGGTGGTTCATGCTTGAAAACCCTCCAATGTGACCAAATTATAACAATTCTGCAAAGATGAGTGGGTCAAAATTCCTTCACAGCGCTGTAGAGTCCTTGGAATTTTCCCCACTTAATAATTAATACCTTTAATTACACACTGCATTTTTTACTTGTGTTATCTTTGTATAATATTTCAATTTATTTGATGATGTGAAACATTTAAAGATGAAAAACATACAAAAAAAAAAAAAAGAAACCAGAAAGGAGGCAAACACTTTTGCATAACACACACAACTCACACCTCTGTATTTTTCTTTCACCCAAACATTTTGTGTGGTTATTCAAATTTGTCCGGAGTGCTTGCAGACTCCCTAAATCCTATACACTGGATCTTTGAATGTTCAAAGTGTTACTAGGTGCCATTCATTAAAAAAAAGAGGCTGGACTTAGCCAGACAAAAACATTGAGGATAAATTCTGTCATGTGATGGTATTAGGTCTATAGCTGTAGCAAAAAGTCTCTTTTCCCAAGGGAAAAATGTGGTTAAATCACAGAGTTAACACTGTAATTCTACTATAGCAACTGGTGCCAGGAATTTCCCTCCCTCCCCTATGGGGGTGAGGCTACTGTTTTAGTCATAGCCACCTGGGGCTCCAAGCTGACTGAATGGATCTCCGCACCCTCACCTACCCCAACCTAACTGCATTATAATAAACTGGAATCACATCCATAAATGGATGGATGGATGTACATTTATGGATTCCACAGCATAAATGGATGGATGTCCATTTATGGATGTGATTCCAGTTTATTATAATACAGTTGGTGTCCAGTCCTGGTGCATCTACAGCCTGTCTGTCCATGGGAGTGGATCTCTCCTTCACTGTGGTTCTCCCAGAGGTTTCTCTTTTTCCACTGGGTTTTTGGAATTTTTCCTTGCCGAGAAGCAGGGTTTAAGGATGGGGGATGCCCAGTACATTAATTAATTTCCCTCATCTACTGTTTGTTTGACTGTTACTTAATCCTGTAAAACCATGTGAAGCAACCTTTGTGTGATATAGGGCTCAACAAATAAAACTGAATTGAATTGAAAAATACTGCTGGGGATGAAATGAACTGTTGCTGAACACAGACGTGTATCCAGTTAGGAAATTATACAGCCTTTAAAAAATATTAAATAAGTAATAGCATGTAATAAATGGACACCTGTCATTCCTCTTCTCTATACTATAGAGACAGATGGAGCAGTCAGCTCTGAACAGGATAATCATATCTCTGAAGACGTTCAGCAGCAGGGTGTCTGAGTGCAGCTTGGTGACAGAGGCAAATGCGTTGTCCAGGTTTGATGACCGCAGGTAGAGTCTCAACTAGTGTCAGAAAGGACAACAAAAATTATATTTAAAATTAACACATTAAAACTCTGAACAACACAAAGACAGAAATGTACTTTATTATGAACAGCTCCTGCTTTCACATGGTATGGGTATTATGGTAAATACTTGTGAACTCCAAAATTGGACATGAAAACCCCATCATGACATATTTTCCACTGGAGAAGTGATAATTTTGATACATGAGCTGCTGGGATGGAAATAACCTTTGACCGCTTCATGGCAGGAAGAAACAAGAGATCAGAGACCTGCACGGGTCAAATTTTCACTAACTGCACTGACCCGAACCCGTCATACTTCATCCCGAACCGTTAACCGACAAAAGTTTCAATTTTGGTTCTGCACCCGAGCCGAACCACTATAAATTGACCCAACACCTGAACTGTACCCGTGATGATTCCTGGGAATACACGCGTTCAGACAAAATCATATATCCGGTTTTACTTTTCACTACAACATAGACTTTTATAGTAGTACAATATTTATTTTTGTAAGATTAGACCCGCGGTCTGGGTGTCATTCCCCATAGATGCTTCCCATTTAGACGCCATGGAAAAAATCCCACATGGACGCTTTTTGCAGGACCCAACAAACACACATAAGTGCGCGAACACACATACGGGCGCCAATACACATTTGCACGCAAACACACATACGGGCATCTAAATGGGAAGCGTCCATGTGGAATGTAACCGCGCAGCATTTTTCACCTGTTTCATAATTTTTTTACTGCTCACCCGCGGGTACCCGAACCTGTGCAGGTCTGTGCGAGAGATTCATCGGGAATGATAAACAACACGTTTATTAACATTCTGCTACCATTTGCTGATGATTTTGCTCATTTGTAGAATATGCAATTTGCACAAAAAATGCTGTAGCAGACGAATTAACACAACCAGAACATCGAAGTGGCGGCTCACAATAAATAGCGTGGTGTTAATACTGACTTTAATATTGACCATATGTCTTCTGTTAGTTTATAAGATACTTGTGATGACTCAGATGACCACAGACCTAAGAATGTTTGCGCTCAGTCAGTTCCTCAAATCAGCATATTGTAAGCTATTTTATCTCTGATGATACCACAAGGCACATCATTCCCTTTCAGTGCTTGACAGAACATGAACTCTCAGATCTGGAATTCGATAACAAAGAGTAACTTCACAAAACTTCCCAGAATGACTTCAACGTCTTATACTCTGTGTTCATCTGACATTCTTTCTTTGTGAGAGCATTGTACATCATATTATTAACCAATCCCATGTAAGCTTAGTGCAGGCTTTTAGAAATTAGACTGACTTCTTGGACAGGTCAGAGCTGACTTCTGAGAGGGCGAAGCTTTGTCTGTCAGTTTCTCATTTGTGCACAGTAAAGGAAGGCCTGATTGACAACCACCACGACAGCCATTTTTCATTTTGCTACGACAACAAAAACACTTGAACACAATACACTTGTAATTTTGAATTCACTAATGAAAAGGATCGTTTTACTGATAACATAAAGCATGTGGTGCTCTCATCTCACCTGCTCTTGCTGGTCAATGAAACTGTAACAGGCCACCACCACAAAGTCATTCCACCAAGCCAGACCTCCTGTCACAGTCATATTCTGCTCCTGTAGACAACCATAGATGAATACAAATCTATTGTTTTAATGTATTTTTTCTTAAATGTATCATATTATTTGTATCATGTGACATACCTGAGTAATATTTCCAAATAGTTTCCATTTCCTTGTGAATAAGGAGTAGTGTGCAAAGCCCCGCCTCCCTGCTACAGCTATGTACTGGCCTGCTGTGTCTATAGCTGCAAACTTAACACAAACACACAGAGATTGTCAGTCACGAAAATGATTCAAAATCAAGTGTTTTTCTTGACTCATTGACAGAGAAGTTGCACTAACTTCATCATGAACACCATGGTTTTAACCAAATTAAGATTTTTGCAAGCAATTCTATTAATTAACTGACCAGATGTGACTATCAACAGTATGATAAACAGTTCTGTTCTTATTTTACTTTATACCTGAATTTATGGTATGTCAAAAAGAGATCAGCATGATCAACTTTGGAAGTCTTTAACAACTTTTGAAACACTAGTGTCTCTCAGCACTGCACAAGACCAGCACCTGTCAGGCAGGCAACTAAAGTTTCCCCCCAACTGTAAGCATAGACCACCCTCAGACCTAACATCAAATATTGTCATGCTGGAGTTAACCTAGTGTGCAACTGCCACAGACAGGGCTGGAAAACCAGGTGCTTTGCCTGTGAAGGTAGGGTGCAGAAGCTTTGCAGGCCATCTCTAACAGCACAGAGATGGTGAAGAAAGCCTCTAGATTAGGGGTATTCAAATCTGATCCTCGTCTCCTCCAGATGGCACTGGATAAAGAGAACTGATCTGTGGGTGGGTTGTGTGTGTCAGGTCACATACTGAGGCCTGATCAACCTAGGTAAGGTCACCTGAGTGAGGGTGTTTGACGTTCGAGAGACCCAAACACCTGATGACCTCAGGATACATCACTGGTGATGTGCCCTGGCTTCGCATCAGAAGATGTATCATACTTAAAAAAAATTCTTGGTAGGAGCCATTCTACTTCAGTAAAGTAATAATTGAATTTTGAAAAAACTACCATCATCATCATCCCATCAATACCATATCAATGAATTCTATTTATGAACAAACACTTGTAGATACATGATTATTTTACTTTGTAAATAGAGATGCTTAGTTATTATTATTGATTGTGAGTACATATGAGGCCGTGATGACTGGAAATATTTAATTTAATTTTATTCTTTATTTCATTTATTTATAAAAACAAAAAAGACAATTTAATAAATATACAAATGTTCTCTGTACTAGAATGAAAGGGAGCAAAAAGAAAACTAGTCTTATTTTGAATGCCCCTTTGTTCGTATGCCTGTGTCCACACATTACTAGTCAGATACTAGAAATATAGAGATTAGGACTTAAAATTTCCCTGAAACTTAACCAATTTAGGAGGTAAATGATAAATTTTTACACTTACCCGTATGGGCCAGTTGCTTTCTAGGTATGTGCTGTGAATCTAAAAGAAAAAAAACCCAACATAACATGATACCTTGATGTTAAAAACATGCTTGCATTCAATTTAAATTCATGTAAACAGTGTGAAGAGTCTGCATCCTTACCTGGACAATGTGCCAGTGCTTGTGTCCCAGTAAAGTGCTGAGTCCCTGAGAGAGAGCGGAGTCTGGGTTGGGGGGTTGCTGCAGCGGGCTGCCATCATGTGGGTGTAAGTGTGTGTGGGGATGTGTGTCACAGGCACTGTGGACCTGTTTGGGGTCACCGCTGGTCAGGTAGAGGCGGTCTTCACCATGGAGTAACACCTGCTCCTGATTACTCTGTACAGGAGAGTGGAGCACAGTGAGAATGTTTGGTGTGTGAGCGTACAATAACTAATCTAATACTGTGTGTGCTTCCATCCTCCTTCTTACCGTACACGGGTTGACTGTGAGGGTGCTTTTGATGAAGTGGAACTGCAGTATGCCAGCCTGCAGGAAGGAGGGAGGTGGAGGAAGTGTTTCCATCTCCACCTCCTGATCATGCGGTTGCTCCTCCTGTCTCCTCCTCTCTGGTTTATTAGGGAGCACCCACAGGTGGTAGCCCTCTGCTCCCCAGCTCTGGACACAAGGCAGAACAGAAAGATTCAGAACAGAGCATGGTCAGTTAAGTTTGTGAATGATCATTATGTTGCATGTCACTTGCCCCTTTTCTACAGCACTTCTGTTACAGGAATATTTTGCCTTTACTCTAGAATGATTTCTGTGTAAATAAAATGGGGGATCATTTGGTCCCATCTTTATCTCTGTAGCGCCTGTGGAGGTAGTAATAGAGCTGTGATAAAAGTGGAATCATGATTCTGGAACTCCATGTAAAAGGAACACTTCCTGTTCCATAACCAAGGTGTGATATTTTGATGATGTATTGCTTGTGTAACCCCTGTGCTGGGGGGATTTAAAAATGAGAGCAGGCCATGTACTGTAAACAAACATATCAATGCGACCAGAATGTTCTTAAACTGAGGAGACGCTGAGATATGCAAGCTGTTGTCACTTTGGATGGAGGACTCCATGGAACAGAACATGTTGGGAGAGGTTAGTTTAGAGAGCCAACATCACTCTGCTCGTTGTATTTCTGATGCACAAGTAATAGATCACCGTCCCTTTCATTCTGGGGTGCAGATCCGCTGTGTAAAAGTGCAGCCAGTCTGACCACTGTTACTCCTTGGGCTTCGCTGTATAAATCGGTCAATGGTAGCAAAATGGTGGTCATCTTTTTCCGGGATGTCTGTGTAAAAGTGGCTATTTATTTTTGCCCTGTAGCCTTTCTAGATTCAAATATCGAAAAAATAGTACACCTACATTATATATTCTCATGAACTGTATACTTAACCTATACAAAACATTTCCAACCATATTTTTATTTTGAGAAACTTGTAATTTATTTACTATAATAATACAATTAATTTGGTTCAGCTGCCTCTATTTGTCAGTACTTGCAAAGATTTGGGAATGAAATTAGATCACTATACAAGACTGAAACTCTAACCTCTCCTATTGAATTATTTCTTAATGTTAAAGTCCCACACAGTGAACAGCTATGGAAATAATTATTAGACAACTGTGACAGAGTTGAAATGTCTTTTCTGCCCATTTCTTTATGGATATTAGTGAAGTTGAAATGTGTTTTTTCTGGCCATGATGAAAAATTCGTCACTGATTCTGAGTCCCTTGGCAGTAGGACTCTCAAAGCCCTACTTTTCATGAAGAAACAAAATCTCCTCATTGCACAGTTTTCTTATCTTGGTGGAGTTTTACATTATTTTGAATAGTCCTCACCTAATACATGGAGATGATGCACATGGCAGTGGTGTTTAAATATTTTTGATAATTCAGTGCAACATGTCTTTCAAAATCTGTAAATATTTATAACTTCTATTGTGATAGATACTGGTGTGGCTGCTCTGCAATGCACAGTAACTGATGTCATCTATCTGCTAGTGTTTTGACAGATGTCCAGCAGCATAAAATGGAAACTACCAATTTAAACTTAGTTATCAGTTGCTCTTTATTCCATGTGTGCGATATACTTGCAACAAACTGTATCTGGAGTCTGATTTTCTGACACATTTGTTAAGTGCACAGTTTAGTTTAATTTAAAATAACTCGAATACTGAGAATGACAACTATAATTTCAAATCAAATGTTTGAAGTATTTATTTCTGTTAAGATGAAATCAGCTGGACAGTATGAAATAAAACTACTAACCATAGAGCTGATTTTAATAGGGTCCTTTTTTGTACCATCAGAACGATACCTGGGGGAAGACAGAAAAAGAGTAAGTACATAAGTAAGCAAATAAATAAATAATATTACAAAACACATGGCACATGGATATTTTTATCTGTTTGCCCACATACGCAAAGTCCTCTCCAAGAGTACAGATGAGGTGAGCTCCAAAAACACTCCACAGAGAGAGACCGCCACACTCCCATGTAACCATGGCAACACTGTAGTCAGGGGACCAGCAGATCAGCTTGACTGGGCCTGTTTTGTTATAGATATCTGCATTGGAAAATAAATAATTACACTCCTGTTAATTTTGTGTTGTTGAAACATGATGGGGAAACATGATTTGTAATGCACATCTGTAACGTAACATTCATATGGGACTTGATTTTTTGGGCAAACACATGCAATACAATTTTGGTAGGCTACGTGTAAGTACTTGTTTTAATCAGGTACTATATATCAGAAAACATAGTATGAAGTTTTCATTTTACTTGAACTGTATTTACATATACACCATATCTACAATAACACCACTAGGGGGAGCTTTATAGAAGTCTGACTTGAACAGATGGGAAAACAGTTGCACACCCAGGAGAGGAAGAAAGCGAAAAGAATGTAAGTTATTTCAAAAAAGAATGTGCTGGAATATGCCAGGAAAAAACAGATGAGGAGGAAATGAGGAGGGAGGGACAAAGAGGGTAAAATGACTTAAAGTGCAGGGTGGTGATACCTGGGTAGTGTTTTGGGGTGAGCTCCAGTTTGTGGGACAGTTGCATGGATCCTGTTGTGGTGTCTATCATGTAAACCAGCACGGAGCCACTGTATTGAGAACACACAGATTATGATGACAATAATCTGCTGTATTCTAGCAGGTTTTGACATTCTGCATGAACTGACCTATTATTTGAAGGAATGTTACAGAACTGTACTTTTGCCTTTTGGTGTCTGATCGTGCATGGTTAATACCCCACAGAGATGCACAAATATACTGTACCGGACGGCACAAAGATCAAGGCCAGTTCATATGTATAACTGATACTAATCAATGTTAGGCTTGCATGTGTTTTCTTAGTGTGTGGCTATTGACAGTATACCATTTACATACTCTTACTAATTAAAAATCATGTTCCCATGTATTACATTGTGCTTTTCCATGTAGTTTTACTTTTTTTTTAGGACTTTTTCAAAAACACATTTTATAATCTGCTCCATTTTAAGAACTGTCAACATCATATTAAAAACATTAAAGCAGAAACCACGGATTGCAGGAAAAAACCTGTTAGAAAGTCTGGGACTGACTTTAAAATGCTGAAGAAAACTGAAGTGACTTAAAAATCTATCATCGAAACAAAATGTGATTCTCAAGTTGTAATCGACTGTAACACCTCAAACACACAATAGAATATTGGAGTGTACATTAAGGATGAGAAGATAATACGTAGATATTGATAAGTATCAATACCCCGGCATTCGCGTGCACGATCTGATAAAATTCGACCCGTTGAATAGAATACATTTTGACATGCTTTCAAAAGTGTTACTCTTTACTTGACTTAAGTGTTTGTTTTCTTCAGACCCACGTTAACGTGCGCTGCACATTCGCAAAGTGTACACTCAGTGTGCAGTGACTACACAGGCATTATGTGGTCCGTGGATGCACTGAGGCTGGAATGCTACTGATGACTACTGTAACGTCTGAATCTGACAGATATACAAGGGAGGTGACCACATGTGTTTTCTGAACGTGTACTTTTTACTAGATCAGCTGTATTGAATACTGCTGAACATACCAAAGATACTTCCTTAAAAAGTAGAATACACATCACATCCCAGAATACTTTGTGCAGGTGTCCCTTAAAGTGACACAACCTTTTTCTGTATTACCTACATTTCAAATAAATTATATTACAAACCAATTTGGCTAAGGAGTAAGAAGTTGAGTGTTAGAAACATACAGAGAAATTTGACTTTGGAAACAAAATCCTAACTTTTTTACTGCCTGTATGTAAGGCACACATTCTGAAATTGAACCAAGGCCACTTTGTGAAAAGTCATTGTCTGATTTCATAAATAAAATAATCAAGCTCATTTAATTGCACTGCATATATTTTTTTTCACCAAAATGAATTTCTTGAATCAGAATGTGCTTAATCACTTTATATCATGAATTAGATGCGAATCGTATTGTATCGCATCCTGAGATGCCACAAATGTACCTTTAATATATCGGATTGGAGATGCTGTATGATACGCGCATCGTATCAGCCTTTCAACTAAGATTTCCAACCCTAGTGTATATGAGTCTGGCTTTCCTTCAGAGTTACTATAAACAGTTTGAGAAAACAAGGTTAAGTATCCATGAACAAATTTACAAAATCTCTCCACCTCTACTAAAATCTGTACTATCAGTATGAAACCGAATTTTATTTATATAGTACCATTATCATAAATTTACCTCATGCATCATTACATTTAGAGCTGGTCTAAACCAGACTTTTACGCCGTCTTAGAGGATTTAACATAATTTCCTGACATACAGGCCTGTGGCATGACCTTAAATAAAATACAGGGTACCCACAGTCATGAAACCTGGAGTAGGCATGACATTCACAAAAAAAAAAAAAAAAAAAAAAAAAAATTTAATTAAACCACTCCATATTCCGGAAATCCTGTACAGAAGGACCTTAAATGGTCAGAGCTAGCCACTATGAGGAAACGTCAGTCATTTTTAATGTTTATTTAGTTCTTCATTGTTTATTAATGAATAAAGTATGGTGTGACAAAGTTGTAGTTGTTTGTACTCTTTGTGCGTTGCTTTCTGTACCATTACTGGTCTCAGACATAAAACAAAAGCCATTTTGTATGCTACTATCAAATGATAGTAAAATTATACAGAGAGCATCAACAATAATTAAATGACTTTTCCCAGTTCTAACAGCTGCATTTAGTAAATAGTGTATTTTTTTTTAGTTGTGATTGTTTTTAAGAAAACTTATTGAATGTTGCTTTGGTTAATATTAATTTATTTAGTTTCAGATCTAGCTCAAATGTTCATACACATATGGTCATAATGAAGTGAAATTGTATATTTCTTTTTACTCAAAAATGCAGTTTTCTTCTAAGACAAAAACCCTAAACCCCCAATCTGTGTGCCTGTCTACTGTGAACCTGGCAGATTGCACAATCCATGTGGACTCTTACATGCACAGACTAGGAAACCTCTGCAAAAACAAATGGACACAGTGGACACACCACATGGACAACACTCCATCTCCACAACATATGGACACAAATCAACACAACACAGGGCTTTCTTCACCCACACTTGCTGGTTCAGAGACAGACAGATGAACACAGGTGACCAAGAACATACCTGGCACAGCCAAAGGCCATCAGCCTGTACTTGTTGTTGACAGCCACACAGGTGCCATCAGTCACGTCAGCTGCCCACACACCCTGCAGCTGCTGGACACACACAAACCCTGATAAATCACCATGTACTGAATATGCTGGTAAGATGCACAATATGTAATCTTCTCTTGATCGCATACAGTAACAAGCTTTTTAGGAAATACCACTTTAAAATGTTCCAACAAGCTCATAAAGACACGAATTTGAATACCCACATAGCTTAAAACAGTGAGCTCCTCTTGCCTTTTAAGATGTGAAAACAGATGTTACTACTACAGTCACTACTACTAAAATGGGTCAGGATAAAGAAATGGCTGTTTAACTGAAAAAGTAACATCTTTTCAGTTAGTGATTCTATCTGTCACTTACCTCATGAAATATTGTGGTTAGTGACACTGCTAACTAACAATGACTGACACAAAAATTCAATGTCAATGTCATTGCTTACACATACTCTGCAATACAGCTAGATTTGCATTATCCAATCACAGGGTTAATACCCAAAACAGTCTGCAGAATTTTGCAGGCTGCCAAATGACTGACTGAATAAATTGTATTAAAGAGCTATTATGTGTGAATTCTAGTGGTGGTATGTGGCTTAGAATAATTATTCAAGCACACTGCTTCAGCACATATGAACAGGTAAGAACAAGTATTTCCACCCTTTTCACTTCACACTTGATAAAAACCACAATAGTCTACAGTAATACAAAACCTAGAATGGGTAAACCCCACTTTTACCAAAGTAACATACTGACATAATTTTTACTTTAATTTGTACACTGTGATGTTTCTTGTATTGTAGAAGGGATGGTAAATGGACTGCACTTATATAGTGCTTTTCTACACCTTGGTTCTCAAAGTGCTTTACAAAGCCTCACATTCACCCATTCACAAACACACTCATATACTAGTATGGTGTGCTACTATGCTACTGTCTAATTCAAAAGAAAGAGTGTTCTTTTTGGTATGTGTTTGGATGAGTAAGTTAAAATGGAGATGTTTTGTTCTCAAGGAGACACCACATTCCTCTTCTGCATCTTCACCTGAAAGACTCTGGTAAACCCCAGGGCTACAGAATAAATTATTCTTCCATTTCCTACTTCAAACAATATAGTTAGTTTGCAGAGAAACAGGGAATATCATCACAATATAGAATCCTCATTACATACAGTAACTGTGGTTTTTCCTTGGTCAGATAGTTATGAGGTCAGATGATACCAAACATTTTAAGCTCTTTTTCAATAGGTTTTGTAAAATAAATAGTTTTTAATACCTTTTAAATGTAACAACTGCCTAACTTGTCATCAATACTTGTTTACATCTTGTCTTCCAATCTGTAGTTAGCTTGAGTTGTAACATAAAGACTGTGTGTAAGTGGTAAGTGTGTACTTACATCAGCAGTTATAGTGTTGCTAAGCGGTGTGATAAAGCCCAGACGTCCATCACTTAGCACCACAGCGAAGCCATCAAGGGTCATACAGTACTCCATGCAGCGGATATAAACACCCTCCAGGTCAAGAGAGGGACCACCTACACACAGACACAGAGTTTTAAGATAGTATTCGATAGAGACTTTGACTGGAGCTGAAATTTATATTTAGAACATCAAAAAGATAGCAAATGTGAAACTTTGGAGGAAAAACATTGTGAAGACATGTATATTTCGAATTCTACGTAAACAGAAATCTAACATCTTAGAGAAAGGTTGATCATCTTAACACTCTTTTTTTTTTTATTGATTTACTGCTTCCCTTACTATCCTGTGATAATTTTGTGAACCTCTACACAAACAAAAATACATGATTAACTGAATAAAAACTAGTCAGTGATATTGTGAAGAAAATGCTATTTTTTGTTACTGTGTAAAAAAAATGTAATGTTAGAGATGTAATTTAGGAAGAAATCAAATCAGGACTCATCTTGTGTTATAGAGTGGGAAGATGCACAGAACTGAATCTATTATCAGATAAATAACATTTTACATGTCCCAAATTCTTAATGCCAATCAAACATAGCTGTAAGTTTCCATGCAGGATTGTGACTTAAAACTTAACGGAGCCATTAGATCAATCAGGCATAAAATAATAAACATGCTATTTGGTGTTGCTCAGTACGCATTCTTGTCTGTTCTTCTGTTCTCGCGATCTCATGAAACGTCATCAGTCAGGGCCCAAGTACTGTTCAGTTTCAAAGTTCACAGAAACCAAAATCAGATGGAAGGCCTGGATGTTGTTCTTATCTGCTAGCTTAAACCAAGAATGCACTGGTTGGTGATTTGTGTGGACTTGGCTGGCCAATATCCCCAGATACATTTCATGCTGTTGTCAAAGTTAAGGACGCCTTACGTGACAACTTATGACCGCCATGATGTGATATGATGATGATGTTGGAACACACGCAAGGGATAGAATAGCAATAAAATACATATTTATTATCATGAATTGGGATTCAATGACATTTCTTTATCCAGTTTTGAAGAATATGAAAAATGTATAATACATATAAGTGACAGGTAAACATTAATAGAAATGTATTGAAATCAAGTGACATGTTGTGGATTGTGGAAATATGTTAGAGAATCAATAGCAGAAATACAATTGAGCCAGGGTTCAACAAAATCATGACAATAATTTAACCTCAATACAGAAATCTAGAAAGGAATCATTATTTTACAACTGTATTTTAAGACAAAATATCATATTAATTTACATGAACTGAAATCTTAATGATGTTTAGATGACATGTCTAAACTATGACCACAACACAACCATAAGTGCAGCACAGGAATACCGAGTAGAGTCGAGTCGAGTAGAGTAGAGTAGAGTAAAGCCAGTACCATTTGGTGGAAACGGGACATAACTATCAAGGCCTCCACAATTCAGGTGCTTAATACCATTTTTCTTTTTTGGTTTATTTTTGGTTTGTTTTATTTTTGGTACCGTTTTTGGAAGTAGTGTCGATTATTGTTGGGATTAACACAGTCTCTATTACTCCTGCTTCCTAAATAGCACTGCTTGTCTGTAACACCCCTTTCACCTCCCACCCCCCGTTCGTCTTGTCTTTTGTCTTTCCCCTGTGTCCCCCTTAACACACCGTGGTGGAGCAATGCTCTCTCTGGCTCTTAATAGGAAAATCTAATAAAGAATGACAGCTTAGTTTCCAGGAAGGACTGAAAAAAAAAAAAGAACAGTGTTGAGTTCTGTTGTGTGCATGTCTCTTCTAACCTCTGGCAGACTGCAGGTCTAGTGAGAAGGGGATTGTAGTGAGGCAGATGGTTTTGCGCCCATTGCTACCAAGTCCATCCCAGTGCAGCACATGGAGGTAGCCGTCTGCAGTACACACCAGCAAGTCCTCCTGGAGGGACTGCAAACTGATGGAAAGAAGACAACACAGAGAAACTGTCACTAAGACTAAAAAGATCAAACACTGTAGAGAAGGGAGGAAAGGAAAAAAGCAACAAACAGCAGGATGTTAGAAAACAGAGGACTAGTCTTGTCTTACAAGGAATGCCTGAATCTTTTACTGGCTAGCTGTGATGAGGTCACAAAGTTGTCTGTGCCAACACTTGTTCTATTCAAACAGAAAGGCAACAAACAAGTCTGCATGTGACCAAGAGCAAATAAAGTAAGCCACTGTGTACAAGGGGGTTAAAACAAAAAATGTCATCATGCTGTGATGCATAAGGCAGACAAAACAGAACTGAAACAAAAAGGTCGATATCACAGTAAACTTTGACTATGGAGGACAAAGAGTTTCTGACTGCAGTTTCACAGCAGGAGATGCCCACTCATCTTTTGCACAATCAAGCTGTGCGTGCTCTTGTTCAGACAACTAGCACTACAATTTCTATGAAGTGAAGATGGTGGAGGACATGTGACAAAAAACAGAAGTAATTAAAAGACACAGATTATATAAGCAGAAGACAAACAGAAAACTGAGGTGGACTAGCAATTTTTGTGACTCAGCGAACACAGGCCTGGCATTGAGGGTTGTGTGGGTGATAACAGGGACTATGACATAAGTACAAATAAATAATTTAAAAAAAACAAGTGCTGACAGAAACAGAAATACAGTGTTTTCTGTAATGTGACAAAAGCCTCAGTTAATCCTTAATATACTCTTTATTTTTTTTGTCATTGCTGGATGCGGATCAAGGGACCTACCACGAGAACCAGGTCCAGCTATGACTACAAACTAACAAGGTCGAGCTCGGTTCCACAACACATTCAGACATGCCCTGTCAAACACCTCTCCCCCTGTAAACACGGTAACAGACTGTACTGTGGAGGCTAAGACTGACTGGTCAGACTGATCAGAGTTCATTGGATGTTTATCAAAAAGCATAGATCACTTTGGTGCACAATCATTTTAGACAAGATAAAGTAACAAATTTATGTCATTAAACTGAATGAAACTAGATCCTGGATTTGATTCCAACACCAGACGATGAGGGGTGGGGCATTTCTGTGTGGAATTTGCATGTTCTCCCCGTGTCTGTGTGGGTTCTCTCCGGGTATTCCCAGCTTCCTCCCACCAAACAAAGACATGCACTGACAGATAAATCAGTTAATCTAAATTATCCATAGGTGTAAATATGAGTGACTGAGTGTTCGTCTCTATATGTTGAGCCTGTGATGAACTGGTGACATGTCTAGGGTGTATCCTGCCTTCATTCATAAGTAGCTGAGATAAGCTACAGTGACCCCCACAGGTGAAGGACAAAGCGGGTTCAGATAATAACTGAATGAATAAATGAAACTGGCACAGAAATGTGGCAGAAAACAACTAACATAAGACACCGTAAGATAATATCATAACAAGCAGTTAAACCCACACTGACCCATTAGACTGGCAAAATGATGAAACATGACCAGGAATTTTGCTTTCCACTGATTTGTCATCATAAACACTACTGTGATACAGCTGTAACTTTGGAACTGAAACTATAAGGTCATCATCGGGAGCTGAGGGCAGCAGCGGTAATGGTGCAAAAACTTGGCTGAATAACGTGCAGGTGTTATCATTCATATAACGCCTTCTGATCATTTTCACCCTCACTTTTTTACGATTAGCAGGGGCAGTTGTTTTATACAAAACACAGTAATGATCAGAGAGCAACATCAGTCACCATGACCTCAGAATTATTAATACCTTTGGTAATAATTAGATCTAGTATGTGTCCCTTATTATGTACTGAATCTGTTAAAGTTAAGAAAGTCCAAAATTATCCAGGATGTTAAAAAGTTCTTTAGCACTTCCATCATTGCAATTATCAATATGAATGTTAAAGTCACTAGCTAAAACAACACAGTTAAAATCAATGCATGCAATAGACAAAAATTTGATAAACTCATCAAAAAACTTTGTATTGTATTTTGGAGGTCTGTAGATGGTTGCGAATGTTGCTCGATAGGAAGATTTTAGCTGAAGAGCAACATATTCATTTGGAGTCTGTCTTTAAATAAAATGGCCACTCCCCCTCCTTTCTTCAGGACAGAGGTAGGAGCAGGTAGAGAAAGCACCAACACTGATGCAGAAGCAGGTAGCAGGAGAAAATGAAGTCTGGATAATGAGTGCTTTCACTGTATTTCAACAAGTATCATGATCCAGAGTAACCAATACTTGTGGAAGATGCTAAAACAACACTGTCTCTAAGTTACACTTACATGTAATAAGCTTTATTAGAACAAAAAATGTAGTTCCTGGTTACAACAATTCCTGGGAATCTCATGGAAAAGGGGCTAAAGACAGGCAGATTCTGACAGAATTAATAAAAGAGCATGTACCTGGTGATGGGAGACTCCAGATCCACAGGCTTCTTCATCTCAAGAGACAGGGCTGGGGCACATTGTTCCTCTTTATATCCTGGGTTGACCTTGACACGGGGACTTCCTCTGAATAAACACACATATAGAGGTCTGATTTAATACTGTGTGTAAAAGTAAAAAGTGATAAATTCCCAAAGTTCACGCAACCCATGAAGCTGAAAAGGATGACCAAATATGCCCAGACTTGCCCCACTTCTGCTAGCATACTGTGTAGGAATGTGAAGACACAAAGGCACATAAAGAACATGGAACATTTTTTTTTATTTTATTATTATTATTATTGCATTCTGCCTTGTAATTCTCAGACAAGTAACAAACTACTCAGCACACATTTTTAGAAATTTATTGGGCAACTTGTTGAGGTAACATGTGGCTGAACTCAAACTGGAGATGGTCTCTTGGACTGTTTTTGTCAGTGACAGGTGTGAAATGTGTCAACTCTAGGTGTGTGGAAGGCTGCAGTGTTAACTGTGTTGTGGGATTAATTGAGTGTTTAGTAATGTCCTGAACCTTGTCATTAAAGACAATTGCAAACGCATTGCACTTACATAGATGTGGAGACTAGTTCTAAAGGCAATGGACCAGGAGGGTTTGTAAACAGGACATGAGAGTTGTTTCTGCATTTTGTTATAATTTCTGAAAAATACCTCTCCTTTGTTCTACGCAAAATCTTGATGAACACACACAACTGTACTTTGTAGATCTCATAATGAATTTGAAGCTTAGACTTCCTTAGATTTCCGTTTGACCCTTCGGCACTCCTCCTTCTGTGCCCTGACCATGTTATCATTTCTCCATGGGGCCTTTTGCCTATTACTAATCATTTTAACCTTAACAGGAGCAATGATGCTCCTGTTACACAAGAGGAATATGAGTTGAACAGATCATCAACATTAGAACATGAGGTGTTTTCAAACCTAATCATCTCCATAAATAATGTTTCTGTGCTGACATTGACATGTGCTGACATGTGTCTACTCTGAACAACTGCAGGCCCCTTCCTTAGTTTAGGAATTACTGACAGTGCAAAGAAGACAGAAATGATCAGATAAGAAATATCTAACAGGCAGGACACTGGTGTTGTGATGTGATGTACTGAGGAAGATGCTAGTTTTAAGCTTAACTCATTCACACAACCTCATCATGGAAAACACACAAAGAGATGCA
Source organism: Maxillicosta whitleyi (assembly GCA_029822895.1). Classification (NCBI taxonomy): domain Eukaryota; kingdom Metazoa; phylum Chordata; class Actinopteri; order Perciformes; family Neosebastidae; genus Maxillicosta; species Maxillicosta whitleyi. The sequence continues at coordinate 13,280,502 of JAPSES010000081.1, read as the reverse complement.
TATGCATATACACTGAAGAAGAGGACTTTGATGCTTTTAGTGTGCAGGAGCAAGATGAAGTTAGCATTCAATGACATTTTTTTAACCAGCCGCTTGACAGCCGTGTTATATTTGGAGAAAAAGCAGTGAAGGTATCTAAATAAATATTTAAATAATTTTCTGTTTACCATCTTTGTTTGTAATCATCTCATGTCACAATGTTGACAACTGCAGCTTATAGTCAGATGTAAAACTTATGTTAACATATTTTAGTTTGCATGTTATTTTAGTGTGCAGGTATGAGGGATACAGGTAACATTACATAATGTATGTATAGAATAATACTACTGAGCTTTTACGTATTAAATGCATTAACTGGTGTGTGTGTGTGTGTGTATATGTATATATATATATATATATGTGTATATATGTGTATATATGACAGTTTGTATGTATGCTGCACTCACTTTGGGTAGACAGGCTCATAGAGGTACTTGTCATCCCCTCCACCCAGCACATCAAACAGGAGGATGTAGCCTTTGGCAGTCTGAAAACGGAGAGAGGACTATCAATGAAAAACCACACCAACACAGTTTACTTCATATAATCACTAAAAATTTTAGTGTTCAATATTGAGGTCAAAGGAGTGTCATGTTTACAGCAAAAGAAAGACAAACAAGGATGACAGACTGGAAACAACCTATTTGGCAATCAAGTAATTTTAACCTCACAGATTAGACCAACATGGACAAAATATCCCAGTATCACTCCTTATTCTGAATATATACACGGCTGATGAAGGTGAATATTCCATTACTTCCTGTTTACATGCAGCTATGCATACCGGGATAATTTTTTTCACAGTGCTTCTACTGTTGGCAGACATTCCATTATGCAAACTCAGCCTCCTACAATTACAGTTCAATCGCTCATTTCTAAAACCTGTCCTCTGGCATAATGTTAACCTTTCTTAAGAGCATCCATCTGTACCAGAGATGATCTTTGTCTCTGGTAGCGCTGACTGTAAATAGAACCATGAGTAAACCCTGCAATAAAACTCGCAAATGAGACACATTCTGAATTGTCAACCAAAATAAAACCAAAATATAGAGACTCCAGTTTTATTTTGTTTGCATAGATTAAATGCTATCTGAAATTTTCCTGTATTATAGTTATAGACAGACTGAGCTACCTGTTGCTTTACCTACCTTTAAGAACTTTAAGCAAAAAATTTAACTAGATAAGTCTGTGTGAGTAACTTCTAAATATTGCTTTAAATAATCAGTAACATCTATAGGTACACTGTTGCATACTGAAAAAGATCTACAAACAGAATTTGAGATATGAGATGTCAACCTATGGGGATTGTTCAATTAATTAACTACTACAACTACTACTAAGGATGCCAAAAGTATGCATTTTAACACTGCACTGACTTTATGTCTTCTGACCGACAGACTGCACCATCATGTAGCTTTCCAAATAAACCTGTAGATTATATGCTCAGTTTTGAGTCCACTGTTATGTAGATTTTGTCATTTGATATACTGCAGATGTAGGCCCACAAGAATACACACCGTGCTGTCAGGGATACTGCTGAAATTAAGACTGTGGAATGAAACATGACACGAAACCTAATCTAGAATCCAACGTCTGCAACAATATACCAGTTTTGCTATGGCTGCACACTACAAGACTTGCACACTATGATAAAGAACCACAGTAAGTTCAATTTACAAACTTTTGACAACATTACATTAATTTGTGCTTCACAATATTATGATATTTTGACAGTGTACTGAAGTAGTCCTTGGCTTTTTACCCCCTCTGCCTGCTGAAGGGGGTATTGTCATCAGAATGTCTGTCCACAGTCACATGTAACACATCTTGTAAACACTTTAACTCTTGAAAAAAACAGCGGGAACCATAAAATGTTTTACCGTACATACATCATGTATAAAGCTTGGAAAAGTTCTGAAATGGCTGACCTAGAACTATTTTGTGACCTACTTTTCAAAGATCAAATGTCTGAAAACACCATAACTCACATAAGGGGGCACTCCACAGTGTGCAACCCACTAGTCTAGCCAGCAGTTAGGTGTGGACTTTGAGAAATTGGAAAATTTCGTCTCCTGGTGATTCTCACAGAATCGTGGCTTGCAAATCAGACCGGGATGACACCCTTTCAGTAAGCACATTTGAACTTAATATAGCGGAGGACTTCAACCCAAAACCTGAAGGCTCAGCATTCTACTTCATACATTGAAAATCAATGTTATTGTTAAACATGAACTGTTCATGAGGACTAATGTACTGATCTGATGTGAAACTGAGCTTCATGTTTAAGTGAAATCAAGTGAGTTTTGTAGACCTTCATTGTTCAGTACTATAAATAGTAATGACCATCACAGGAGTACACAATCTCTCCACACTGACACAGTTATTAGAGCCTAGCATCATGTAGTCTATATGTGAGAGCTAAGGAAAAACAGTCATAAGCCAGCAGTGTTCTCACACAGAATACTAGATAGTCTTGCTCCTGTTTGAAGTATTTCAGAAATATACACTAAACAAAATTATAAACGCTCCATGTAACACATGCACAATAAATTAAATCACACAATTTATTTTGTTGATCAATGTGGTACAGATTATTATCATTAGAACACAATAGTGGAATCTGGCATTCAGGGACTTTCATGCAAACATGGTGGGGGCTGGCTGAAACAAATCCCCACTTCCCTGCTGGCTTCCAGTAGAACGACACTGTCTTCTCATCAAGTTGACATAGTTGTCAGTTGTCAGGCCTGTGGGATGTTACTCCACTCCTGGAAAGCTACACAAAGCCATGGGATGTTATCCGGAACACAATTGCAGACACGTTGGTTAAGATCATCTCATAGGTGCTCTATGGGTGATATGTCCAGAGAATATGCAGGCTAGTCAAGGACAGGAATCTGTTCTGCTTTGAGGAGCTGCATAGTAAACATTGAGCTGAGCAGGAACTGCTCTGTTGGACATCTCTGTATCAAGCATGCCATCAATGGCATTTTCCTGCTTGATTTGCAACCTCTCTGATGACATCTGATGAAATTTGACATTTTGAGGTGGCCTTTTATTGTCCCCAGTATAAGGAGTGCCCGAGTATCATTAATGCTCTTTGAGCAGTGTCTGGACATGCCACACCTGTGCCGTGGGACTCGCTGGATCACTAAGTGCGCACTCACAGAGATGGATACAAAGTTTGTTTACAAATCAAGAGAATTACCCATGTTTTACCATTATAAGACATTGTGAGCTCATTTTGGGCCATGCAGCTTGTCTAACACAAATACTGTACATGGGATTTTTAGATTTTTTTCTCAGTGTACTTCAAAGACAGGAATAACTACAAAAGCACTCAGAGAGCGCAAACCTCCACCAACCAGCACAGTTCCTTCACATATTGTGACTGACAACCCGCAAAATTACTCCCACATTTGTTTTTTGTTTTTTTAATCTATTTTATTAGATTCTTAACACTGGAAACATACCCAAAGAAATTGGAATTACATGCTGCTAATAAAGAAATAATTTTTCAGTAGACCTTCAGCTACAATTTGGTGCTAGTTGCAGGTCTGTATCTGCATTAGTTACCTCACAGTGACAAA
>JAPSES010000081.1:13220525-13270412 GCA_029822895.1 Maxillicosta whitleyi | reverse complement strand
TTATGCGACAAACAGGCAATTAATTACCTCTTCACCAACCCTTACTGTGTGACCAAGCAACCCAGGAATCCCACCAACAAGTAATTCATCTCCAGCATTACTAGATACAGGAACTGGCTAACCGGAAGTTCTAACACATTATAAAAACAATGGTGCCCCCCGTGTAATCACGCAGAATAGGGTCAATAAGCTTTCAATGTAGGCGGGGCTTGAATTTACTTTCTCTGTGACATCACTGCAGTTATCACTGTTTTTGGAGCTTGGGATGTCTAACTTCTGCATTTGCTTTGGGTAAAACTTCAGGACACAGAGAAAACTGTCTGATCAATCAGTGTCTGAAGTGGTTCTATGTCATGGTTTAGTATCGCTTGGAACCACAGCAGAGGTGGTACCAAAAAAGTAGTACCAGATTCCAGGTCCTTTTTCATAATGGAAACATAAAAAAGCCGAGTCAAGTCGGTACCATGCAGTGTAAAGGGGGCATAAGAATACATTCACCCATACATACTTGTACTACAGTACCATGTACTTATACTACAGTACCATGTACTTGTAAATATGACATAAAAAATATGAAGGGAGAAATGTTATGTAATGTCATCTACGGTCATTAGATAATGGATTTTAGTAAGATGTAAGTCATGACAATAGTTTGCACAACAAAACGAGAAAAATAAGAATGTCTTGCGCAGAGCAAGTAGGAATTTAGATGGGACAAGTAGATTTTAAAAGTACTTACCCAGCAGGGCAAATAGGAAAAAACCTTAATGTTGGACCCTGAGTCGTGATGATAGTTTGCACAACACAACGAGAAAAACAAGAATGTCTTGCACAGAGCAAGTAGGAATTTAGATGGGGCAAGTAGATTTGAAAACTACTTGCCCGGTAGGGCAAGAAGGAAAAAACCTTAACCTCGGACCCTGCTGACATTTGAGTGACTTGTGACTTACACCACAGCACAGCAAAATCTCCAAATGTGAAATGTGCCCCATCTCTCTGTGCATCTGAGTAGGCACGAATCAATCTGAGGGTAGAACCCAGTCTGGACAGAATGTTATTCTATTGGAATATATACTAAGCAAGTGAAAATATTGGTTTATACAACTGTTTTTTAATTGGATGTTAAATTTCTATTTGAACTAAACCATTACAATCTGTAGAGCTTATTAGGTAATTGAACACAAATCTATATCCATCTGCAGATACTGAACCCCAGGTATCAGAGGCCAAAAATGCATGTGGGAACATCCTTAATTGGAGGAGTGACCCTTCCTGCACCTGCAAGAAAATATTGAACTCCACTGAATACAAAATATCCTACACAGCAATTTCCACAAAGACATTTGCAACTGCAATTCTGAAATGTCTACTACAGCCAAGTCAGGTAAGTGAACAAGATAAATCTTTTAAAAGCAAAGATTTCTCCCTATAATTTTTATATTCTGATATCTAAGAAGCAAAGATATTTTTTTCCACCACACAGCAAAAGACTGTGAAAACGACCATGTCTGTAGACATCATTCTGCACTGTGAAAGTCAGATTACAGTTTTTAAGTGGACGATGGACTGGAACCTTAAACTGAATCCACCTGAGCCAACCAAAGTAAAGACAGTACCCTCTGGCCGCTAAAATGTTCAGTAACTGAGGGGATGGACAGCCACCAGACCTTATTATGAATGTACACGAGGGAGGAAATGGGAGGAACTGCACACGTATACGGATATACTCACAATGTTATGATCGGAACATCCGAGTACCGTTTAATAACACACTTATTTAAGGCTTCATCAAGATGCATCAATGATCTAGCAATTATCTTCTCTATCGTTTATTTACTCGTAGGGTATGCTGCCAGATCGCCACGTACTTTGAAGTGTACCGCAAACACAACGAAAGGACAGTTGTGCGTACAGAAGCAACAACTTTACAAGGTCGGGACTTGGCTGAAGTAAAAGCAGAATCACACGAGGTTGTTATTGTCGGGACAGCTGGGTTTATGAGAGTGAGTGAACCGAAGCCGCTGCTGGTAGACTTACCCGACTGAACCAGATACTGAGCTGCGTCTCTGAGAGCACGGCGAAGTAAAACCTGTTGGAGCTGGGTTTGATGTGAAAGGGCTCCTCTTCACTCCTCAACGGACAAAGCAGCCTCCGGGGCCAGCCCGTTAGGAAATACATGATGGCTAACTCGCTCCGCTTTGACACTCCAGTGTCGCAATCACAGATCGTCAGTGCCCCGTTATACCCCCGAAAGTACTATTTAATCCCAGTGACGCATGAGCACTGTTTTCGCGGAAATTAAAGACTTGAGATAGGCCTCTGCGGGTCGTTTGTTCGGGGCTATCAATCCATGTATGCCGTACAGAAGGGTCTCAACAGCTGAAGAGCTACATAGCTAACCGGGCTAACACTGGCTTTCCAACTTGAAGCTAGCGAGCAGTCTAAAACAACGACTGTCTGACCGAAAATAAAAGCAACAAAGCCCACAACAGGAACACACAGCACCACACAGGGCCCTGCGTCTAACAAATAAATGGTTAATCTTCCGCTCGGGCTGCTGTATCAATTAGTATACTGTCTGGACCAGCGGCATTTAATAACGGTAAAGCCACCAATTCTTGTTCCTGTGTTTCACCGACGCCATCTTTACACAACTCTGTCTTACTCAAAGCTGATTGGCGACGACGAACAAACTTGCGTCCTGTTGACTTCTGACGTCATGTCTCTGTTATGGCGAACACGGCTGGTTTAAACTCAACACGTCTTGACACTGACATCTCGTGGACAATGAGTACACCTCAACATCAAATGAAAGAAATGTTGAGTTAATGGAACCAAATGAGTAGTTTCAACCATAAGGGCAGCTAAAGAGAAAATAAAACTAACAATGAAAAGACAGACTATAGTCCTCTAACTAAAAAAGAATATGGATGAATATCGGCAAATAAATCTACGACGGGTACTCCACAACAGCAGATGGCGATATTGTAACTGCAAATCCAACAAACGTTTGGCATTTGAGGAAGTAAAAGAAAAACATTAAGGTAAAGAGTTGTGTCCTTTTATCAGTATACGACAAATGATTCTCCTAATGGTAATATGCACGTGTATGCCTGATTCCCCATATTATTGCAGAAACAAAGTAATCAATATGTTCAAAGGTGTCAAAACCAATATAAAATAACATTAACCCGTGCATTTCAGTAGAGGGCGGTAGAGAACATCCTCTTGTTTACAAAGCACCGGCCGCTAAGTGAAAGCGAGAAGAAGAAAAAGGCAGAGGAAGCATGGCTGTGGACATGAGATTGCCAACTGTTCGAAAACCAGTGTCATTATCAGTTTCTTCCTTTGATCAAAAAGATCTCGTCGTGCCCGGTGATGTGATCACTTCGGACACTGGATTCATGAGGTAAGGGCACGGCGGTTGTTCTATGAGATCGGCAGATACTTATGTATATCAGCGCATGATGTCACGGGAGGAAATGAATGGATGATTGGTGTTGGTACAGGTTCTGGTACATGTTGTACCCCACAACAGTTAGTACACCACTTTGCACGTTTGAAATTATTTCACTTTGCATGCAGCTGCATTATAGGGACTTGTTTACATTATACAGTGGACAATTTTATTTGCATGGACAACCACCAAACAAAGATCCAACAGATGTTTCTGAGTGTAGCTGTAATAAAAGTGAAAAAATCAGGGCACTATTTGGTTTGAAGTTGGCTGACCATAATTAGGCTGTCGTTATATGAAAAATAGTTATTAAAAGTTATAAATCTGGGTGCTGGCAGGCTATAAATATTCAGTCTGAAGTGTGACATGCCTCAAAAACGTCAGACTAGTGACTACACTGTCAGACTGCCACCTCATGCCAAAGAATTGTCAAAAGATCTTAAGGATCACACTTTTAAATAAATAAATAAATAAAGATGATTAGTAAAGATCCATCTTTATTAAAAGATGCATCAGTCTATCTTACTAACATGCAAAGCTGTGGTCACAATATTTCAGAGATTTTTCCAAGATCCTTGACAATGACAGACCTAAGAAAGTGACTGCACATGCTATTTGCCAAACTTAGCAGGACAAACTGAGGACATTTTCACAACATTTGGTCACACAGTGAGTGAACAGACCTTTACAAAAGTCCACAAGAAAGTTCAGAAACTGCTTTGGGAAGCACATCCATCCAAACCAATGACCCACAGATTGCATGTCTTGAGAGTTGATGAAACAAATCATTAGCCTCATAGCATAATTGAACAAGTAATATTTTTTCAGGTCATTGCCAATGATACAAAATGAAACAATAGCATCAGAAGAGTAAAGTTACACAGATATCACAATTGGGACAAAAATAGGACTTGTGCAATTATGCTATGAGGTTAACAAAATGCACCTAATGTGTTGTGCCAAATGTGGTGGCAGGTCATCATGATTTGGGGCTTCAGGGACTACACACCTCACATTGATTTATGGAATAATGGATGTCATTTCATATTGCAACATTCAAAAATTTAAGGCCAGTTGAAATGTATGTATATGTAACTGTATGATTTTGAGCTGAGAATAACTGGGGTCATAATTACCCTGCCTCTCACATATTCCACCTCTATATGCATTCTTGATTGGTGATCACGATTATAATGGTTTCTCCTTAGGGGTCATGGTACCTACATTGATGAAGAGAAGCTTACTGCCTCAGTTGCTGGAGAGGTGCAGAGAGTTGACAAGTTAATCTGTGTCAGACCTCTTAAAACCAGGTAAGAGTCTCTTGAGGATTTGCTAAATAGGCTCCATTTAAACCTTTGTCCTCAAACATCAAGTATAACTAGTTATGTTAGATTTACATGCAAATGGATTTGAATTTATTTACATTTATTTAAAGAATATCTCTACAATCCCTTTTTTCTTCTTTGCACTGGTTTCAACTACAGATTCAATGGAGAGGTTGGAGATGTCGTAGTAGGACGAATCACAGAGGTAAGCGTCTACCACAGTGTCATGTGGTAGATTCAAAATTGTAGAACAGTATTGTAAACAATTTTGTCAGTAGGAGTATGTTGTATATACCAATGAACAGGAATTTCATGACTTCTGACAGGTAAAGTGGTATCATTGTAGTTGGTACAATGGCACCTTTCAGTGGGTGGAATATATTAGGCAGCCAGTGAACATTTAGTCCTTTTTGGAAGGAGCAAAATGTGTAGGTTGAAGATATGAGTGCCATTGACAAGGACATCGTGGTTATGACTGGGTCAGAGCATCTCCAATGCTGCAGGTCAGATCTCAGTCTAAGGGAAAATTTGTACAATTCTCTGGGCAACAAATCCAGTGCATGGAGTCCTGCCCACACAACTTACAGATACCACACCTAAAACACCATACGCTTAATGGGGATTGTAAATGATGACATAACCATCATGTCTTTTCTTGGTTCCAGGTCCAAACAAATTCTACCTGTAGTGCAAATGGCTAAGCCGCTAATTAGCTAACATTTGCTTGCACCAGACTTTCTCATTTTTGTTATTTGGTTAATCCTTGTAACTTTACTTATCAGCTTCATCATCTTCCACTACACTGTATTATTACATGTGAAGTGGCAGAACAACAACTAGATGTGTTTTATGGACTCGGGGGCATCTGAGAAATTAAGGAAGTTTGGTGCAAGCAAATGTTAGCATGTTAGCTCATTAATGCCCACTGCATCGCTTAACAGGATCTTTATGTATCCACATGGAATACAATAAGGCTTTTATGAGGTGTTTCCACATCATCATACTTCATAATTTGTTTATCAGTCCTTTATCTGTTTTGTCCAGTTCAGTGGAAGGTAAAGTGAAGTAATAATTTCCCAGCTTGGGATCAATAATGTACATCTATCTGTCTGTCTGTCTGTCATTGATATTGTGATAACGATAAATTTTCAATATATCGTGCGACCCGTTTTACATCCACAAAAAAAATTTTCAAAGCTTGTAACCTCAGTGCAGACTAGCCTTGTGTCCCCCATGGGATGTCAGGGGGGTGTGCACCCCAGGTTAAGAACCACTGGACTAGATGATAATCACTGTTAGCCCCAGGATGACAGTCTGCTAATCGTTAATGAGGTCAGACACAGGGACATGTGGAAGCTGCTGATGTTTGTCAGCACTTAAGCTGTGTGGCTAATGTTAACGTTAGCAGCACAGTTCCAGCAGCTGCAGTGGGAGCATCAGACCAGCATTCTTTACACCCACAAGCAGCGTGTGACCTGGATGGGGGGTCTACACGTACCCCCTGTTAGAGCTCTGGTTCTGTGACTTCTTCTGTGAAGTGATAACAAATGTCCAAAACTTTAATGTGTGGCTAAAATTTCCCACTCCACCCCAGTAGTGTATTTGATCACTATTTTAACCTTCTTGTCACCAACTTCAGAACATGGTTTGGGGGGGTCATGACAGTGAATATGTACTTCCAAACTATAGGGGGAGCTCCATAGTGAAAAATGCTACAAAAACAGCAAAGACAAAAAAATGCTGAAATCTTACAAAGTTCCACTTTAACAAAAGCATTGTTTATCATTCCCAATGAATCTTTTCTTGCTCTTTGCCATGTTGAAAACATCAAAGGTTATTTTCATCTCAGCAGCTCATGTGTCAACATTTTTTCACAGTTGTATAGTAGAAAACACAACATGAGGGATTGTTTGTAATTAGTATTTATCATAATTCCCATAGGACATGATGGCAGGATTAGGCTTTCAGTTCCTTCCTATTTTGCTGCTTCGGACTCATAAGCTTTGAGGACTAAATGATCAATTGTCACCAAAACTATCCCACCCCCTGTTACAATGCCACCTGTACTGTAATAAAATATTCAACATCAACTTGTTATCTCACCTGTCATTAGTCATATTACTGATAATCAGCATGTGCACTTTTTGCTACATAAAGGTACAACAGAAACGTTGGAAAGTGGAGACAAACTCTCGGCTGGACTCCGTTCTTCTGTTGTCTTCAGTCAACCTGCCTGGAGGAGAACTGGTGTGTCATTAGACAGTGTCTTTCACTTGAAGAGTCTGCTGTCAGTCACTTTTTGTGGTCTAAAGATTTGATTGGACTTTGTCTTTTAGAGGAGACGATCAGCAGAAGATGAGCTCACCATGAGAGAATACCTTCAGGAGGGTGATTTGATCAGTGTATGACATTTCTTACTAGTTAAAGTTCATTCAAATGAAATGTTTCACAGGTTGTCTTACATTCTTATTTGTAATTTATATCTGTTGCTTGTGGTTTTTAGGCAGAGGTACAGTCTGTTTTCTCAGATGGAGCACTGTCGCTTCATACCCGAAGTTTAAAGTATGGAAAAGTAAGTTATACTGACAGTGCAATGAGATATAGAATGAAACACTGACATCTAGGAAAAATGTGATTTACAGTCTTTTTTTTCTCTCTCTTTATCTCAGTTGGGTCAAGGGGTGGTGGTACAACTTTCGCCTTCACTGATCAAGAGGCAAAAGACACATTTTCACAACCTGCCATGTGGGGCATCCATTATCCTTGGAAACAATGGCTTTGTGTGGCTCTACCCCACACCAGGACAACAGGAGGAAGCTGGAGGCTTTTACACTAGTCTAGAGGTGGAAGGACATTTTTTGTTTTCACCCTTCACTATTAAACTAAGATGTTAACAGCAAGCACACAGTGTGTACAATTTAGGCATTTTGCAGAAAAAAATTGTTGTGAAGTAGTGTATACATAAACCTTTAAATTATTTCAAATATTGATATGTGGATTTGTTTAGTTATTTGAAAATTATTTTTATATCTTTCATATGTTTCCTTCTAGCCTATCAGCCTGTCAGATCGGGAGGTGATTTCACGGTTGAGAAACTGTCTTCTGGCTTTGGCTGCACACAAGGTTCTGCTTTATGACACCAGTGTTCTCTACTGCTATGAATCTTCACTACAGCATCAGGTAGACCGCACAGATTTTTATTGGTGTGATAACAATGAGTTAGTTTTTGTAAAGGTTAAAAAAAAAAACCACACAGCTAGAAGAAAGCTTTTTGTGGATGCTCTTCTGTGGTGCGTTGTGCCCTCTGGTAAACATATTTGACACCTACACCTACTTTGGCAAATTTTTATTCCTCATTTAGCACTCGGTAGTTTTCATTTAAGCGTGTTGAAATAGTTTCTTATATGATGTCATATAATGTCTGAGATGTTTGAATAACTGTATTTAGATTGGTGTGTTGATTCCTAATCCTATACCTTATGCTGTCTACAGGTGAAAGACATCTTGAAACCAGAAGTGATGGAAGAGATTGTAATGTTGACACAACAAAAGCTGTTGGAACAAGAGGGTTAAACAGCCCAGATCCAAATGGGGACCTGAAACTAAAGGTGGCATATTTATGTGCAAGAGAACATCATCAGTCATGGGAACAACAACTAGACTGAGCCTTCAGAGCCTGATGTTCAGCTTAACAGTTTTCCAAACCTATGATCTGTGTTTCATTACTAATTTAGGTGCAACTTTATGAAAGCCACACAATCAAAAGTCCACCTTGTATTGAGATTTAGTGCTTCAACATTTCAGACAGCAGCAATGGACCAACTCTGATTATGTGTGTTGTACATAAAAGTTTCATTAACTTTTCTATTTGTTTTCAATTCAGTGGTGTCTGATTTCTTAACTATTTTGTGCGTGCTGTCTATTCTAGTAAATGGAGCCAATTCCAGGCCAAAAGTTTTGTTAGTTTGGGAGGAAGAAAGCTTGTAAGGAGTAATGAAAGTGTTTGAATGTTTAGTTTTTGAGTTTTAGTTAAATAATTTCTTTTTCATGTTTTGCCCAATGTGGTTTCATTGGAGAACTGTTATTCAAACTGTAATTGAAACCAGAATATGCATATCTGCAGTTAGACGGGAGGTGTTTTGCTTGTTAAAACATTAGTAACGTAATATAGTGGATAGCAGAGGACAAGGGCCTGATAACTGTGGAATATTTGTTTGTTTGTTTTTTACAAGCAATATTCATCATCTTCTGAACCTGCTTTATCCTCACTGAGGTTGTGGGGGGTGCTGGAGTCTATCCCAGTTACCCATGGGTGACTGTCGGGGTACTCCCAGGACAAGTTGCCAGGTCATTGCAGAGATGAACAAACCAGTCAGTCTCACACCTATTGGCAATTTTAGGCTGACCAATTAACTTATCAGTGCATATCTTGGATGGTGGGAGGAAGCCGGAGTGAACGTACGCAAACGCCACAGAAAGTTCCTAGGTTGGGATCAAACCCAGGACCTTCTTGCTGTGAGGTGACAGTGCTATCCACTGAACCACTGTATCGCCCAGGAATCGTACAACTACAAAAAATATCTGAAGAATTTAAGTGTAGGGATGAAAGTTAAATCCTTGCCTTGTTTGTAACTGTCCACTAATTCATGGGCAGTTACATTTTCAGCTAAAATTGTATGCTGTATTTGGACAGTCATAAGTGGTCCAGCAAAAAAAAAAAGTGTCATTAATATTTTGTTGGATCACCTTTACCTTTGATTATGTTACATTTACAGTTGCATCGTTTTAATAAGCTTTTGCAATATTACAACATTTGCGTCCATCATTTTTGGGACACATAAAATTACTAAAACTGTAAGGCTCTGTATGACTTTCATCACTAATTTTTCATCGAATCTACAAAACCTGGTGCAGCCCTGGTTCAGGAGGTAGAGTTGTCAAATAACCAAACAGTTGGCAGTTCAAGCCCCGTTCTGCCTCAGTCATGTGCTGTTGTGTCTTTGGGCAAAACACTTCACCCTTCTTGCCTCCAGTGCTGTCACTCACACTGGGGTATGAGTGTTTGTGGTGGTCAGAGGGGTTGTAGGTGCAAACTGGCAGCCATGCTTCAGTTAGCCTGCCCCAGGGCAGCTGTGGCTACATTTGTAGTTTTCCACCACCAGAGTGTGAATGTGTGAGTGAATGAATGATGGATCCACCATACGTGCTTTGAGTATGCATTCATAGAAAAGCACTCTATAAATGTTAACCATTATTATTATAATTACTATTATTATCATTATTAATAATAATAAAACCTGACTGATAGCCCAAGTATCACGAATCTGTTAGTCCTTTCATGATCATGCACCTGAATTATTCCCCTTACGGTGAACAACTTCAAAGTTGACTCCATTACAAGCCATCTGTTTGTGTACATACCAAACCGAAACCAAACTGTCACTTGGGCCTTTTAGGAATTCCACACAGAAGCAAGAAGCAATGAGGCCATTTGCACGTTTGTTGCTGCTGCAGCCATACTGTAGCTGCATGGAATTCCTATTCCCACAATGCATTTCATAACAAAATTTCCAGAAATGTCACATATCGCTTTGATATGTAAACAAACTGAAGGCTTGTGATGGAGTGAATTCTGAAGCTGCTCACCATGAGGGAAGTGATTCAGGTGTGTAATCATGGAAAGACTAATAGATTTGTGATACGGTATGAGTCAGGTTTTATAGTTTTGATGAAAAATTGGTGATGAAAGTCATATGCAGCTTTAATCAACTGAAGCAAGCCTCAATCATAGCACTGTCTACACAAGATTGTACTGTTGGCACTAAGCATTGTAGATGCATAATAATATCATCCGCCTCTATTTTCACCCTAATGCACCCATCACTCAACAGGGTCAATCTAGATACATCAAGACCAGAAACTGGAGGTTACTAATGTTAGCTTTAAAGAACTTGTTGTGAACCATATTAATCACTGGAATAATTTTCTAATGAAAGGATCTGAACTATTTGTTTTTACTTAAATCCAGTTGGTTTATGTATATTCGCTTTGTTGAAAAATGAATTTCATTTTTTTTAATTTTTTTTAAGGTTAACATAAAAGAGTGTGTGTGTATGTTGGGGGGGGGGGGGGGGATACACCTCAATTTTGTAATGACATCTCTTTAGGTTAATCCTTAATAAACCACATAAAATGGAACAAGTAGATGATTTGTCCACAATTCTGTGTCCATTAGGTGTCCATTGTGCCAAGGTCTATTAAATAGATACACTTTTTAAGAGGACGAGTCATTGTTTTAAAAACCAAACCTGTAATTTTGTATATAAAATGCTAATTGTAAGTTTTAGAAGAAAATGAAACATGATCGTATAAAGTTTTTAGCCACAAAAGTCCTTTGTGTAAATACAAACAACAAAGGCTAAAAGAGGAGATTTTAGTCTGTTTCTTCTACAGCTCTTTCCACTCCTGTCTGTTGCTGTCTTCAGAGCACCCACAAAACTTCTGCTTTGGCTAGCCCACGCACGCACAGTCACGTCACACGTCGCCCCACCCACATATTTCTGTAAACCACCTTGCGTATGGAAGTATGGCGGCCCCAGCGACACAGCTACTATTCGGCCAAAGTTTATTGCTGAGATTTTCACGTGAGAGCGATGAATAAATACCCGAACGGACGAGTCTGTACCTTAAAGTTTGGCGACTGTAACACAGGGGAAGCTCTTGCAGAGAAAGTCACAGGTCTCTGGCTGGCGGAGTTTTCTCGATCTCTCTTCGCCTTGATTGAAGTGCCTTTAGTCTGGGTACCACAAGGGAAGAAACTCCGCAAAACGGGAGGAGTTGACACGGAAGTTTGAAACAAACTGATACACTGGCTTTGGAAAGACAGCTGATAAAGCAAAGTAAATAGAGGGGACTAGCGATGTTTTTGTAAATCAAATGCACTTGCACGACGTTTATTACTGGCGTGCTAACCGCAAGAGCCATCTGTTGAATGCTCGATGTGCATTTAAGCGTCTGGCGCTACATACCACCAGCTAACCTTAGTTAGCTTCCATGGCTACCTTCAACATTAGCTTGAGGTCGCCAGCTAACCAACAATATACATGTTCCTATGGCCATGTGAGTTCATATCCACATTTGTCTTTTCTTTAATATTGTAACTATATTGGAAAGTTAATATTTTGTCATAGAAGTCTGTCATTCTCAATGTAGACTTTATTTCAATGTGTAACATTTTCTGACGTTGCTCTTAACGCAAAATAAGATCACCGTGGTTAAAAACAGTAACAATGCTTGGTGTCTTGCTCAGGTCGGTTCACTTTGTTTTTGTTTTTTTAAATACCAGATGTACTGTTTAGTGGACAGTGTGTCTAGCATAGTACTCTTGCAGAAGTACTTGGCACCTAGCTTCCAGTTTTCTGCTTTCCCAGTAATAGTGAATGGCCCAGCTTGGAATTTGAACAGTTCTTCTGCCATTTAAAAAAAGAAAACAGAGTGATCTAGGGTTGTAAACAAATGGAGACACAGGTAACACCAGTGAACAACAGTCAAAGTACCAACATCATGAAAACAAAAGGCTTTACTCCTAGGAAGTACAGCATGAAATTACTGAAATTAATTAAAATTGACTAATCTATATTTTTATGTATCTATAGTCAGAATATTTCTTTCTTTCTGACAATTGTTGTCTTAAAATATTGTTTGAGGTCCAAGCCCAGGTCATCACCATCATTTGTGCAAAGCTCAAAGTGGTTTTAATACATAAGTGTGATAAGTGATACATGCTTGTTTCCCTTCCCTAGAATCCACTGAAATGCCTGTCGGTGAGCTCTGAAGCACTCGGGTTCCATTAATGAATGATAAATTGTTGAAACATACTTCAGTAGTTCAGAGCTGACTTGCATCGCCTGCTCTGGGAGAGGGCAAACTGAGCCAGGGAAAAGGGTTCCTGTTTTCTCCCAATCATCCCCTACCTGCCTGGCAGCCATCTGTTGGACGGTGAGCAACTGAGTCCATCTTGGAGAGTCCCGGCTGCGGCCTGGCACCCTGCCCTTATGGGGCAGCAGCCGGGAAAGTTTGTAGGGGACCAGAGGAGACCCAGTTTACCGGCCTTCATTAAGGGTGCAAAGAGAGAGTCGTCACGTCATGGGACCCAGCCTTGTAATGTTTTTGCTGTGCATGGTAAGAACATGTTTATTATTGGAGTACATTACAATTAGCACAGTTACAGTTTCCATTGTAGTTGAGGTTATTTTTTTTTTTTTTTGGGGGGGGGGTGTTGAGTATATTGTGTCCTGACAAGTCTTATGTGAAATACGACAACACATTAATATAGCAAGTACATTAATTACATAGCAATTACATAAATACTTGCAGATTGAAGCAAATGTAATGAGGAATATTATCCTCAGCAATCCTGTGAACCTTCTTCTTTTGTGATGTTCCTTTCTGGGTCTTTGCTGTGGTGGAGCTGACATTTGACCAACAGATCATTCAGTTGTCACACTATTGCTTCATAACAATACAAACTTTGAAATTGACTCATTTAGAAATGTGAAATTTCTGAAAGGGATTAATGAACAAATTAATTACATTGTGGGTAACCGAGATTATGTAACAGAAAGCTTGAGAACAGCTGCTTTATGAACTCTTGTTTTGAGGATCATGTTTAAATACATTGTCTCAAAAGAAAATGTTACTTTTGTAGCAGCAGTGAAATCTGTTTCTCTCAGTATTAGTCATTTGTTAATAAAAAGACATTTTGTGAATGTCCTGCTCATGCACAACTTCAAAACAATAGACATTGTACATCTTCAATGTAAGTTATCCCATGGTATGAAATCTCATTTAAACACAGGGATCTCTCAGTACTAAGGCACAGTTTTTACATAACTAGCTTGTGACTTCTAGATTAGTACTGACAACATTTTCTACAATTATAATAAGTTATTAACATTGGAAATTCTGAAGCTATTGGTTGATCAGAGTATAGCAAAAACTTGGTAATTTCACGACAGTGCAAACTGTTATAGCCTGATTCACATGGGCTTGGTAAAAGCCACTTTTAATAAGCTACCACATAAGGTGTCATCCATTCATTCGAATTGCTTGCACTTTCTGTTCATATTGTGTCATATGAGCTTTCTAAATTTTCATCCAAAATACTTAAAAATTTTCATTTATTATTACCAGCACACCTTCACAATTTTAAATTGGGGAATAAATGCTTGTGTGTGTCTGTAAATGTTGGAGCATAAATAATACATTTTGATTAGCACAGGACTAATACTACAGCCCTGCAATGAACCGGTAACATATCCAGGGTGCACCCCACCTTCACCCATAATTAGCTGGGATATGCTCCAGCGACCCTAGTGAGGATAAATTGGGTTAAGATAATGAATGAATAATAGCCTACCACAGGATCACTGTATTCAGGCAGAGACTTAAGTTATTTGTGGTGTAATTTTTCATTTACAAAGTACAGGCAAAACAGAATCACACATAACTAAGAAAAAAGACATCCTAGGCAATTATTACAAAGTACCAGAGGTTACAGTAATACCAGTCTTGTGAAAACAGAGCTTTATTACAGACATTTAAGTCTCCACTTGCATGAATATTCTGAATTAATGGTATGTCTGAAGTCCTACATTGTCCTTGTTGATAAAGTGCATTTTTGCATTGTTGCAATATGAACACACATCCTAAACAAGGTGCATTAGACTACTTAGAAAATGGAATTTTTAAAAAGATAATTTGACTTGCATGCATGCATTTATTCATTCATACTAGCATCAGATGATTCCCAAACTAGTCATCACGTACTTTTCTGATTAATTGTATCACTTCAATGGTGACTGAACTAATATTGCCATCACACCATTGGACAGTATTATCTGACATTGCGGCGATAAAGATAGAGCTCCAAACACAATTACACATTATAAAAAAAAAACATTACCTGATAGCATTTGTATTGGCCTATATAGACAAATCATAAAATTCCTTGTTTTAGACCTGAACAATCAAAGGCTGTAGTTTCAATACAGAGTCACAGAATCTTGTGAGAGAAATTAAGTTGGGTGATATCCAGCATACTGATGATCTTGACATAGAATGTTGAAAGGGGCTGCTCTAAGCATAGCGTATATAGTGAAGTAAATTATCGTCGTGACCTTACTCTTTCTTGTCTTTATCCTGTTTTGACAAAAAAAAAAATCTCGTTATAGGAAAATATCAGTATTGTAAAATAGCAGTTGAGATGTCTGGGGGAGCTCAACAGTGCCTCCTTTTGTGTTTGTGTAGGATAGTGCAAAGGATGACAAGAAATCCTGGTCATGGGAGTGGCCACAGCCACTACTTGCCAGTTTGTCTTGCCTGTATAAAAAGAAGCAGGTAATACAATGAAAAACAGTGGTGGTTTTTATAATAGGCATGTTTTCACAGTAGACCGT
This sequence comes from Maxillicosta whitleyi, assembly GCA_029822895.1. Lineage (NCBI taxonomy): Eukaryota > Metazoa > Chordata > Actinopteri > Perciformes > Neosebastidae > Maxillicosta > Maxillicosta whitleyi. The sequence continues at coordinate 13,255,173 of JAPSES010000081.1, read as the reverse complement.
CTCTGTGAAAGTCAGCTGACATGCACTACCAGAATCCCTAGACTAAAGCAGCTAAATCATTTTCAACCATCATTAATTTTACTATTTTCTCTTGTGATTTTGCTGTTGCAATTAGTGAAAATGTTGACTGTGAAAGGAGCTTTTTGCTGCCAAGTCAATGTTTTTAAACCTTTGCTGGGTGCAGGAAGTTAATTTCTTAGGCTGTAAACATGGATGTTTGACATCAACATTTCACCCCCATTATTTTAATGTCAGTGATTTGTTGTTCATTTGTTTTAGCTTACATACATGCCTGTATGATGGTCTTGATTTATGGCATATTAATATGAATGAAACTGTCATGCATGTGAGGTTTTACTTAAATGCCTCAGTGCTTAATCGCAAAATGAGTACCAATTTAGAGGAGTTGAAGCATTTCATCTAGAACATTTGTGGAAATGCTCTACTACACCTACAAGATTTATTAGAATTTGAGATTAAAGTCAATAAATACTTAATCCGTTCAGAGATAATCTGAACTGTCATAGCTTTTTAAAATGGTCACTGAACCGGATGTATGCCATGCGTCCACCTAACTGAATTTACCAATGTGTGTGCAGGCCTGTGATTGCCTTGGCAAAAGTACTTTCCACTGACTCTGTCTTGCATAACACAGTGGGGGACAGGACAGGGAAGGTCAGAAAAACAGAATGAAAGATTTTACCAGTAAATGGATCGAATTTGGCATCAAAACAGTGATATGGGTCACATTTGTTTTCTCTTTCTTTCGTTTTCTACCTCTGTTAGTTAACACAATGTTATCCAGCGCCATGCTGCTTTTCAACAGACAGGTTCTAACCTCTGCATGCAGCTGCCTGGGACAGACACTGAGGTAGTGAGGGGCAAGCAAAGACCTGTCTCTGCCTTTGGCATCTCTGTATACTGTACAATGTTGGAGGTATTAACTCACTGGCTGAAAGAGGCTTGAGTAGAAGATTTTCTTGATCCATAGCTCACATTGAGTTAAAATAGCTGCATATCATGTGAAGCTGACCATTGAACTCTGGGTTACAGAATAGATTATGTAGTGTAATGCGTTACAGGGATTATTTTTAAAACAACTCTATGTGCATGTACAATATTAACAGTATAACATGAGTGGGAGTTTGATTTTCTCACCTTTACCAAGGAGGTTATGTGATTCCTGATTCCTATGTTTGTTTCTTTGACTGTCAGTAAGATTAAACAGTTGTAGAACACATCTCTTGGTGATACTTGGACATATCATCATTGATGAACCCGAGATCATAGGGTGTTTCAGGTCTTAGATCACCAGACACCCATGGCCAGGCAACCCAGTCAAGGGTAATCAGACCCTGACTTGTGTCCAAGTGGCCCACTACTACTCCAAGGATCCCCCTTATACATCCAAAGCTGTCTTGAGGCTTTCTCTTCAGCTTCTATGATGTTTTTGATAGCTTTTTGCATAGCTGGACTTTTACTCCAAGGAGTTTGCGGATGCAGTATAATGGGTGGTCAGTGAAACCCCAGCACCCCAACTCAACTAGTTTACCGTGGGTTTTACATCCTGTGCTCCTGCACTCCGTCATCAAGTCAGCGTATTTGGCCCTCTTTCACTCAGTAGCCTCCTCAATCCAGTCTTCCCAGGGGACAGTAAGCTTTACCACAACCACTTGCGTCATTGACTCAAATGTTAACGCCATATCTGGGCAGGGTAAAGTGGTTGAGATGGAACTTGAGATGCCTTTCCAGGTTGACTTGGAGCTTCCAGTCCCATGCAGTGGTGAGAAACCTTCCAGAGGAACTTGACTCATGTTGTGCCCTCTCCCTGGCTCTGACAAAGGTGATGGATTGCTTGGGGGTGTGCTGGTACTTGCTGTTGATGATCGCTATGATAACTGTGTCTGCCAGGGCCCCCCAATGTTTTCAGACAGCAACAGAGGATGTGTTCCAGGGTGCCTCTCCTCTGCTGTGGTAAATGGACTGCACTTATATAGCACTTCTCTACATGCCAGTGCCCCAGTGGTGCAGGTTATTTGGACTTGGGAGAGCATCATATGTGGTTTGGATGTATTGTGTGCTGGGGTTCGAATCTCCAGAGTTCTGACCAGGTGATTCTATGCTGTTTAGCATGCTCCCACCTTGTCCAGGTGCCTTGCTTGTACATGCCAACCATCTTTGCCCAGCAATCCTCCTGCACCTCTGCTCATATCTCATCACTATTTGACATTTCTCTCTTCCTCTGGCTTTGTCGTAATGGGGTTTTGAAAAACCACCAAGTACTGTCCGTCTGAATGTTACTAAGGGTTGAGGGATCCCAAGCCAGCTCCGGAGAGACTGGCTGATGGTTCTTTCCAGCTTCTCCACTGTTGACATAGGCACCTCATAGATAAGCAGGAACCAAAGGAGCCTCGTCTTTGAATTTTCCTGGCAGCCTAGACTTGTCTATTGCTGTGAGCCAGGATGTCAAGTCACTCTTGGTTTGTTGGAGTGCATCTGAATCCCTCAAGGAACTGTTAAAAATCTTGCCTGAGGTTTTGACAGATTTTTCGGTCACCGTTGGAATTTGTGTCCCTCCTATGGCGAAACAGAACTGGTTTGCCACTCTGCCTTTCTTCAGGACCAGAGACCTGGACTTGGCTGGCTTAAAACTCATTCTTGCCCATGAGATGAGTCGTTTGAGCCCCTGGACGAGCCATCTGCACCCAGGAACAGAGGTTGCCATCACTGCGAGCTCATTTGTAAATACTCTTATGGGGGGATGCAAGTGCCAGATCTTGACATACACTCCACCTTAGTTGACTTCACAATCATATTCATGACTAGAGAAGAGTGCCACCAAGATTGTGCCCGGTGATTATACCCTTCTCTTTGTGTTACCAGACAGTTGTTAATGATTCTGATGTTACTCTCAAGTTGTTTTAGTAATCCAGAATGAGGTTTTGGATGGTCTCTGACACATGATGTCTTCTCAGTACTGTTTCGACACACACAACAACACAACCATAGGTGTTAGTTAGGTCTAGCCAGAGTGTTGCCAGATCTCCTCTACTCTCCCTTGCCTCTCTGATCAAGCATCATCACCCTGGTGTGCTCTAGGCATCCAGGTACTCCTGGGACTCCCCCCTTTTGTACAGATGTGTCTATGTAGCCATTCCTCAAGAGGAATTCAGTTAGTTGTGACACACTCTTGAAGAAAATCTTCTGTTTGACACTGAGCACCAGGATGTTGCAAAACTGCTCAATGTCATTTGAATCCTTGAAACAAAAATTACTGATCTATTTTTGATTACTCAGTAGCCCCTTGTACACAGCACTTCTGTTACCAGAATATTAGGCCTTTATTCCAGAATGACATCTAGTCACTATCTTTTTTCCTTTTTAGCATTCTCTGAAAATGTCCTCTTCCCTACTAGCTCTGCCATTGCGAAATGGGAAATTAATGTATGCCTGGTTTGTGTTTATATAGTACCTGGCTGGGGGAGTATTTGTGTCGTAGTGCGGTAAATTATGCTGTTTCTCACGAGAGACGAGATCTTGTACCACCTAGACAAAGTCTAGGTGCGTGGGACAGTACAGAGAAGTTGCAAATGGTAAATTCAGCACTGGGGGTGCTAATGGGCGGACAGAAGGCTTCCATTTTCCCCCTAACAAGCCATTTAACCATAAGAATGACTTTGAAGCTCTTTAATTAAGGTAAAAATCCTGCCAAGTTCCCCTTTAAATAACTAGGTGGGAAATGGTTGGTTACTTTTAAAATTAAGTATAGTACAGTGTGCTCTAGATGATGCTGATTGCTTGTGCAGTACTGTCATGTTTTTGTTTTCTGTTTTTTTACAAGTTTAAATATTTATTTTTCAGAGAAAGTTCTTGAAGAATTAAGAGTGCTGAACTCTTTGTTTTGTTTTTATTTGAATGCATGTTTGATAAAATTCAGCAAAAATTGAGCTGTTAAATGCTACTATATGCAGTATTACTTGTTTTGTACCTCAGCTTTCTACTTCTTTACTGTTTCATAAAGGTTTTTTTTGTTTTTTCAATTGAAACTTTTAACATTTGTTATTGTGTAATTTTCATGATGTAAATTGGGGAGCAAAAGCTGTATTGGCTCCAATATTGGCTCAAGAAAATCAGTAGCCCATATTAGTCAATGCTGATGGAAAAAGAAAATCGGCATCGTCCCTAAAACAAAATCCATGTTGGTCAATCCTTAGTTAGTACCATAACCATAGCCATGTTGGCTTTTTCCTGCCAGAATTGACCATACTTAGGCCATGTCCACACAAAACCACATGTTTTCCTATCTGAGCTTTGTCTTTGTTGTTTTCAAAAAAGTGCTGTGTAAAATACAGTAATTTCAGGAAAATCTGCATCCACAAGAAAACTCTGAAAATATTGTAGTACAAATCAGGGCTGTATGCTTAGCTTTTTCACTAGGAGCACCGGTGCTCCTAAATGAAAATAAAATAAGAGCACTGTGAAATTTCTTGACACAATTTTTTTTATTAATATATTGTACATATAAACCCTCACACACATACAACATGCCTGTCCCACATTTTATACTGAGGTCACCTGCTACGCTTAACTACATTCATCCAGCGGTCCACAGTAGGATGCAGGGTGATCCTCATGATGTAGATAACTGCACGAGCTGGTCCAGAGTAGCTGCGTTGGGACTGGGTCCTGTGGGATTCAACTCAAATCTTGTGGGACCGAGCAGTATGAGCTTGACTACGGGCAGAAGTGGGCGGCTAATAAAAAAAAACATTGTGGGATCGAGATTTCGCATAGCTATAGAACAGGGGTGGCATTTTAATTCAGGGGCCACATTCAGCCAAATTTGATCTGAAGTGGGCTGCACCAGTAAGATAATAACATAATAATAATAAATAATGTCAACTCCAAACTTTTCTCTATGTTTTAGAGTTTAAAAAGTAAGATTACGTTATGAAAATGTTTACACCTACAAACTATGCTTTAAAACGATGTGAATAAGATGGACAAACTGAAAAAAATAAGTATAATTGTAACAATATTCTGCTTCACTTTATCATTTTCACATATACTTTATAACTTACAGATCACAGTGGATCTACAAATACATAAAACATTCAATAACAGATAATAATATTGTTAAAATTGCACTTAAGACATTTCAGGTTATTCATATTTCCTCACGTTATTCACATATTTTGCAAAATTATACTTTGTTTTGGTGTAAATACATGTAAATGTTGACAGAGTTGTGAGTATTTATTAGATATTATGGTTGAATTTTACCAATTTGACCCACTTGAAATTGAATTGTTCTGTCTATGGCCCCTGAACTGAAATGATTATTAATATCTTAATTTAATTTTAGCATTTCACAAAGTGATCACAAGGGCCCGACTGGAACTTCTGGCGGGCCACATATTTGACACCCCTGCTATAGAATGTAGAGCATACCGGTAAATGAAGTGGAAAAGAACCTCAAACAAGCATAGACCGATCATCTGTTCTTTTCTCTCTTGGGACGAGAGAAGACAAACAATGCATCTCATGACTAAACGTCTTTCGTTTTTTTCCCTTCAGGGGTTGCCACAGCGAATCAGATTTGCACATTTATTTGGAAAGTTGTTTTTTTTTTTTTTTTATGTCGGATGCTCTTCCTGACACAACCCCAGCCTACTTTTGTTAAAGTAATTATTGCACACTTTTTTCAGTGGGGTGCCCAAACTTTTTCATACCACTGTAAATGTCAGGATATGTGATTTCTGGACGCATAAAGGTTTGTAGACCACTTGTTGTTTGGTAGCTTGTATACATCTATGTTGAGTCCAACTTCATGTTTTCATGTTATATTTTCCACTTTTCCCAGTCTTGCTGTAGTTACTGCTATACTCTGCTATGTTGAGCCAGTTTGTTTTTCCCACTCACTCTGACTTAGAGGGGCGTGGCCCCAGGGGAAGTGACGTTTGTGCATACCCTCTATATGAATGTGCTCAAGACCCAACAAATTGACTGCCAAATTCATTTCAAACTCTTTTAAGAATCGCTTTGGATCACTCAATTCAATTTTATTCATATAGCCCAATATCACAATGACAATTGCCTCAAAGGGCTTTCCATGAATGTAATAATATCAGCAGAGAACACACAGCCAACCGAACACATACAACATAGACACATTCAAACAATGACTAAACATTTCCTAGCACATCCCCTGTCCTTAGACTCCCCTTCTCGGTGAGGAAAAACCCGTCTGTGGGAAAACAGAAGAAACCTCAGGGAGAATCACATGAAGGAGAGATCCACTCCCAGGATGGACAGGCTCTAAATGTGTCAGTCATTGCAATTGATGTGTTGTTGCAGCACTAGTTCGGAAACGTGTAAATTAGTCTCAAAGATGAATATGAAGAATCGTGATAAAATTGAGACTTTGATTTCATTTTTCAGAAATCATTATATATTTTTGCCATATTGTTCACCCCTACTTTAGAGGCAAGATCTTTGCAAATGCAAATCCATAAACTAAAAAGACAAGGTGGTTAAAAAAAAAATTTTTTTTTTTCATATCTTGCAGATTATCTTTGCTCAGTGTCACTAAATTCTAAACATCACATTTCTCTACTTCCCATAAATAGCAACAGCTGGAACAGACAGCATTTTCAGCATGAAATTGGCTGCCGATCAACCCCAGATGTCTAAAAGTTAAACTTGTGGACACCACATACACAACAGTGCCAACCTGTGGCCATCCACCTTATGATGCAGAACATAATGCTTTATGCTTCAATAAGTTTCAGTCAGGTACAGCAGAGGATTTACTTTTATTTTTCCACCCCCTCTACACACACACACACACACACACACTGTTTATTCCAGGAAAGACAGTTGATATCACAAATATCTCGATCAGACTAGACCAGGGGTCAGCAACCATGGTCCTAGAGAGCCACTACCCTGAATGTTTTAGAGGTTTCCCTCTTTCAGCACACCTGACAGTCATTATCAGGCTTCTGCAGAGCTTTGTGAAAGGCTTATCATTTCAATCAGACGTGTTGGAAGAGGGATACATCTAAAACATGCAGGTTAGTGGCTCTTTAGGACCAGGGTTGGTGACCCCTGGACTAGACAGTCATGAAACAACTCTCAGAGGGGTTGGCTAACTCCCAGAGCAGTGTGGGTGGGAGGGGGTATTGCGCTTGAGGCCTCATGATCTGCTTTATGGGTTTAATCATTTGTAAACTACACAGAAAAAGCTTTGTAAACATTTAATGAAAGAGTTGACTAAGTATCAGAGCTGATATTCACATTTTCCATCTGTGTTTTTGAAACCCAATAAACTGAAGTAATTTTAATAATGTGATTCTATGACTTGTATGCAGACATAGCTGTCTGTCTACAATTAGTGCTGTGGTCCAATGAGCAATGTCCAGCCCACTCCATTGACTGATTGGATACGCTCAACCAATTCATTAAAAAAAAAAAAAAAAATAGTATTGTATTTAATTTTCATGTAAATCCCTTCATTTTAATGTGAAAATCCGTGTTGTGTGACAATACATGCTGTTGAAACTTTTTGCTTTTTCTGTTGATGTCAATGAAGAAGCATTTTGATTACATTTTGTGCTGGAGTTACTCTAGAAGTTGGCATCATGGTTGCTCATCGTTACTGCAAATTAATGTTGGATTTTTGAGTGGAAGTTTTAGATTTTTCTGTCTAAAGTAACTGAAAATGAAATATGATTCAAAAACGTGTTTTCTTTGGTAAAACTCCCACATTGGTGCAGTACTGTGCTGTGCTGTGTGCAGTACTCTAAATGTGTATTACTGTGTTTTTAAAATGAAAAACGGTTTCAAAGAAAATAAAGGACCACTGATGGGTAATGGCTGGAAATGTGTATTCACAATGAATGGTTCAACATAGATATTTCTTTCATTGATCACTAATAATCTGCATTTTTTAAATGCTTGATTGCTAATTTTAAGTGATGGTTAATACATTTCAAGTTGTACTTGAGGCAGATGGTAGACAGTCAGACCGCTTCCTTCATGTAGCATTTCAGTGACATCATTTGATTTGTGTGTGTTTTTCCTAAAGCAGTTGAGTTTATTGTGCATGCAGTAAGTGAACCCATTTCTCTTTTGGTCTCCAACTCGTTCTTTCTTGGCTGGAACTCATGGAATCTATACAGTCTAGACACAAAATCTCCTTCCATGATCTCTGTGGGTCCTGAAGATGGGAGGGGTGTTTCTGTCCATGTCAGAGTGTGTGCATATATGTGCCCTTGTGTCAGTACCCACACAGCAGGACATTCATAGTAGTCTCATTCGGGCCAGCTGTTAGGCACCTGGTGTTGTCCTTACTGAGGCTGTCTACGTCTACTACTCACTAATGGATATGGTCTGCTGGTATTAATATTGTGCCTTTATCAAAAGGTGACACAAACAAACTGATTTTTTTGTGAACAATTTACAGGTTCTTTTTGTGTATTATTGTGTGTTTGTGGGAGGTTAAGACATTTGTCCCTTAATAGGCAACAGCTCAAAGAGGGTGTAAGTGTTTCCTCCACTCAATAAGTCTTGACCATCTGGATCGGCGTGCTCCTTACAGAAAAATAGTCTTTTAATTCTTGTGATCCATGTTCACACATACTCGGGACACTCAAGGAAGATGATCTTAGCATTCATATAGTGGTGTAAAAATAGCAGTATCACAACAATTAGAGGTTGACTGATAGGGTAATTTTAGAACTGATACCAATTATTTATAATCATGAAGGCCAATAACCACTATTTGGAGCCTATATTTTTTCATTGTAAAAATTAAAATCTCGGTGTTAAAAATTAGAATCATATAAACATTTAACTTTGTTTAAATACTGCTCATCATGTTTATTTTTCATTTAACTCTCAGTACCAGTAACTCTCAGGCTCAGCAGCATATAATTGATTGAAATATTCCCTAAGTCCATCTGCTTTACAAGTTTGAATTGGAGAGAGAGTTAAAAGTGGGTCACATGCTGATACATGCATTGCACTCTATGCTTCATTTATTACATCATTTGGAAAGCCTGTAGTTGGATTCTGTTAAATATTATATTTTAACTGCATGTGATAGCAGGGGCCCTATCATTCACAACTAGGCTAATCAGCTGCTAATTACCATTATTGACTAATTATACCTTTTTTTAAAAAGTACAGTGGCAGTAGGAGAGCTTAGTAATCTTTGAACATTGTACACCATGTAGTAAGCCTTAGACGCCCTTACATTATGTGTAATGTTCTAAAAGAACTTCAGACACACTTCATCTAACAATGTCATTCTCTAATGCATGGGATCTCTTAAAACTTTAAAAAGTAAAGTAAAATATTATTGGATCATCAGAGTTATTAGACATTTCCCAACCATTTTCTCTCCACTCTTTTTACAGCTTCTAATTTTGCACATACTTCACTATCACAGCATTGATAACACCACGCCAGTTGATTGCAGTTGTAAGTTAGTCAGCTTCATTAATGAGCACTGTGTATGCTCATCAGTGCTATAATCCAGTTTTTTTGTGGCAACAGTGCTGTGGTGGCAATGGTATCAAATGTAGATGAATTGTACTTTTAATGTCATTCAGTTATTTTCTTTTATTTATTTACTTATTTATTTTTATTAACCCCCATTTCCCTCCCTTTTCCCCTCTCCTTTTCTGTTCCCTTCTCATCTAGTTTCAGTTACCCAATGATTATCTTTGGTCATATCCCTGAATTTTTTAAATTTTTTTTTTGAGAAGCCCACATCACATCAGACACACCACATACACATCTTGCACACTCCACCACACACACAAAACATTTACACACCCAAGACAGGACATTGATTCATACTACCTGGACAGTCAGACATTTTGTTTATTGTGTATACTATATGCCATATATATTAAGCCCCCTTCCCCACATTATGATTAACTTAATGTAAATATTGTATATTATATTGTATACAAGTTTCCTTGTCACTTGGTGTCACTTCAATAAAGGTTTAAAAAAAACCAAAAAAACAAAAAACTTATCATCCATGGATCCATCTGATTGTAGTGAGACAGAGTGGAGGGGAAAGGCTCAGCCCTCCAATAACCGACCTGAAATAATTGCTGGTTTTTACTCTCTCACATATGGACTGTCATGGACTGTATCTCTATTATTTTGAATCGTGAGCAGTTCCATAGTGATACAGACAGAAGACGTCTGTTCTCAAAGCTAAATTACATGGTAAAAGCTTGTCGCTAAGAGTTCCCTTCACAGTGCTTCAGTCAAGCCAATGGACTGTGCATGTGCACATGTTTTAAATACATTAGACATATAGTTAGGTTTACACCGTGACCTGTGTAATGGAGTAGAGTCCAACCGATATGGGATTTTTGGGGCTGATAACAATATTGGGGGCTAAAAAACAAAAGGGGGTGGGGGTGATTGTCGGAGCAGAAATGAAAGAGAACCTGAACACACTTTACTATTCCTCTAACTCTCCAGGCAGCACAGACACAGGAGCAGCAAGCGCCAGAATCTCTGCGTAATCTCTGTGATAAAGTATAATCAGGCTTTATAATGTCGTCTTGGATTTTCTGATGGACCAGGACTAAAATGTTTTCCTCCTCTGACTCATAACATGGTTTACTTTTTCATACATATGATACATATTATGTGATCTATTGCACCAGAGGTGTCTTGAGTATTATTGCTTATTTTGCAGAGAGAGAGAGGAGAACATGGGGCAAGCCACAGCAGTGGAGTGAAGAATGTGACCTCTTGTACATTCCTGTCTCAAATAACTGGTGCAATCTCTGTCCCTACCTCTTTGTGGTTTCTTTCATTCTTATTGTCTTACTCGCATTCTTAGATTACAGAAGAAGTATATTTTATTTTGCAACATTTTATATTCAAAGTGAAAATTAATTAATAGCTAATAGGACTGTACAATTGCCTCTAAATTTGATATTGTGGATTGTCATTGGTCTAGAATGCCAATACACAATTAAATCACGGGGGGGTTACAGATTGTCAGCACAGCACTTCAAGTCACTGTCATTAACTTTTAACGTCCTGAGGTGGCAGCGCCACAACGTAGGGATTTATGAAAGCCCTTGTCAACATTTCAATACATTAAAACATTTATTTGCAGTTACTCTACTGAACTATCCCAAAGCATGAGCAAACTGGTTGCATCCGTATGGATCAAAGAGATGTGCTGTTGTTGTCAGTGTAGCACTGTGACACCCTGCACTTACAAGAGAGGAGAGAAAGTGGATTGTTGTTCTGTTTGTAAGTGGGTCTTCTCTGACAATCCTGTATATCCCACAGAAAAATCTTAATGCACAGTAGAGATCTTTTTTTTTTTTTTTTAATTGCCTTGATATCCTGCAAATCGCCTAGCAACAATCCAATCACAAATACACAATTTAATCGCAGATCATCCTAGTCCTAGTAACTAACTCAATAACTGCAACCAATTCTGGAACACACAAAAATATAGCATATAATGTGTCTTTAGACTCTACACTATTTAGAGTATAGAATTAGAGGTGTATTTCCTCGAGATGATAGCGTTTTCTCAGTTTTGTGTATGTTATAATGGTTAACTGCTCTATTTTCTGTGTGTGTCACTTTGAACAGAACTGATTATTGTGATTGTTGAACATTGATGAAGATGATTAATGGTATCAGTAATTACTACAGTAAATATAAAAATGCGACTTCTTTCTAGTTTAACTGCTATCTTTTGATCCTAACTGAAAGTTGGTTCACTGTTTTTAAACACTTCTTTATGTCGGAACATAACAAACACCTAGCGAACAGTAGTAAAATCTAGATAACATTTAGACAGAAATAATAAAATGTTTGTTCACCAGTGATAAAATGTGGAGTAGTAACAGTAAGTAAAACAAAGAACACTGAGACATTAGGACGTTTTTCACTCAAAGTGTTATAAACAAAACCTAAAAGATTAAAGAAATATCTATACTACAGTGAATGTAATACTCATAATAAATCAACATAGTGATAATTGTCATTTTATATAGAGGAGTTTTACTTTCCATTATAAGGTTTAAGTGCAGTGCTCAAACCGTTTTGGGCATGTAAGTGAAGGTCACGTTCATCATCATCATCGAGTCTCAGAACAAAGGCAGATACTGGTCATTTGTAATCCACCCAATTAGAGTCTATCTTTAACACATACAATAATCCTAACAATGTTTTGGAATGCAGCATTAGAGCTTTTTGTTGACTCAGGTCTACCAACATACTTGTAAAACAAACACTCGCCCCCTGTTTGTTGCTTCATGCTTGAGCAGGCAGCTCTAGACACAGCTATTATTTTCTCTGCAGACAACCTGCTACCTTGGGTTTCTAGCACTGTGTTGTGGTATATTTCCCCTTAATTGTGGCATCTTGTTCAGGAATCCTCTGTGCCTTGTATACTTCCATAGGGCAGTATTAAAAATTGTGTGTGTTACACACACTGTATAGTTGGGATGGGAAGATTATCTTATGCGTATCAATACGGCAACACACGTACGATCCAAGTGCACTGGTACTTAAGCTGTAAGTGAATGAAAAATTTGGAATGATGTCCCGTAGCATCAGTTACTAAATGTTTGTATTGATAATATTCTATCCAATCAATAGAATATATTTTTTCTTGCATTTGAAAGTGTTACTATTTATTTTGGTGAAGTTTTTCTTTTCTTCAGACCCATGTTAACATGTGCCGCGGATTCACGGATGTGTACACTACACACAACAGTAGCTCCATGGATAGACTGTGGCATATGCACCAGGGATGAATACTAAAATATCTGAGAGGGAGGGGACACCATGTGGTTTCTTAACGAGTGCTTTTTATTTTATCAACTGTATTGAATCCTGCCATACATACAGGAGATGCTTCCTTGAACAGTGACATACACATAGCGCATCCCAGAATGCCTTGCACAGGTGTCTCTTAAAGTGACAGAACCTTTTTCTGTATTGCAGGCACATGCCATCCATATGGGCAGGTGGGGCAGAAAACTACTTGCAAAAGCATGCTCCCAAAAAAATAGTTCCTCCACAAATCATTGCTCTAAATCTATTTTTAAAAACGTGCATATCACATTAACTATGTATGGTTTCTGTAGATTGTTTTACAATGTTTGGTACGTTTACATTAAATTTTGGATAACGGTGGTGATTCTACCTGAGTTTTAATGTGTCCTTCAATGTTGGGGCGGGGGAGCTCAGCAATCCCCTTCCTCCGTATATTTATGACATAACCCTGCTGGCTGCAATAGGTATGTCAACCAGCGCTAATAGAGGCCTATAGGGTCACCACGTAGCCTGCCCCATGGTCATGTTGTTGCTAGTTTAGCTGGAAGTATTCGGCCAGTATGCTTCATTTCTTCAAGAGATGCAGATATGGCGAGTGGTGTTGCATTGGCGATTAACAGCGTTGAGTTTCTATTACAAAACCCTTTTGAGAGATTACCATTGGAAGATAAGTTAGACATCAAACAACTTGGACCTGAAACACCAGACATAAAGATTGTCCAACAAACAAAGGATAGAGGGAAAACGTACAACAAAACTTTCTTTATTATCTATTTCTTTTTTTGTTTATACATTTGGCACACGTTAAGATTTTCAGCAGGTGTTTTTATGTTCTTTCATCTGTGTGTGGGAATCAGAGACAGTATAAAGATGGCATTTTTTCATTTGTTATATACTGTCAGTGGTTGGAATAAACCGGAGGAATAGCTTCTTTTGAGCTTAGTACTTTATGATTCAGCCTTCCTGGTGTTTTCTATTGTTAGCCCAACATTGTGCAAGTGTTTCTGATGACACTTTCCAAGCGCACACAATAACATTAGGCTGATAGCCTTTATATTTTCCTTCAGAAACAGGTTAGTTATCATATTTTAAAATATCGAGAAAAAAATAGTCATAGTCAAGTAGTTTCTGCCCCACTGAAATTGAGGTTCACCGCATGCTGCTGCTGTATTGCTTACCTTACCTATACAGTATATTACAAATTGATTCAGCAAGGGTGATAGAAGTTGAGTGTTAGAAACATGCAGAGAAACAACTTTGGAAACCAAGTCCTAACTTTTTTACTGACTGTATTTGAGGCACATGTTCTGAAATTGAACTAACGCCACTTTATGAAAAGTCATGGTCTTATTTGATAAATTAATAATGAAGCTCAATGAATTGCACTGCATACTCAGGGTTGTTCACTATTACCCATGCCTTGTACATAGTCATCTTATGGCCTTGTACCAGGACTCTGGTACAAAACTCTGAGTCTGACAGATGACAGTCTTATGCATCCAGTGACTTGTAGACACATAGCTTCTCTCTAGTGTACACGCTTGGCTTCTCTACCTGGTACGTGTATACCGGGCCACTCTGTAACATCTTCCACCCACCCAGTAATGGTAGTTACAGTTAGTTGCAGTTTGCCAAAGTTAAATTAATTGCATAGTTTTCCTGATTTCTCATTGTTAATCTCCTTGTGTAGCTTGACAAACCATTATGCTCTGCCATCTTTCTGTCACCAGAATGTGTATGCCTATCATTTACATCATAACTGTTTACTAACAGTAAAAGGATCTATAGATATAGAGATATAAACCTGGAATAAAATTACAAGAATTTGCATTTTGAAATTCTTACCAGGTTGTAAGTGTACTTCAAAATGCAAAAAGAAGAAACTGAAGCATGGGACAAAAAGAGAGTAGAGTAATTTATTAAAAATGGATTTTAACTCAAACAGGGTATTCATCAGTTGATCAAAAGTCTAAAGTCATAGGCTTGAAGGCAAGACCTGTGTAAAATTCTGGCTTTCATATTATTTTGTTTCAGGCATTCACACTGTCATGTCCTTCTGATGACAAAGGTAAAAAGGTTTTCTATCTGAACACGGCAGGATTGTTGAACTGCACAAGCAAGGCCGCTCACAATGTAGCATCACTGCTGAGCTCTTAAGACAGTCATACTTTTTTTTTTTTGAAAGATCATGTCTCCTCCCACAACACAAACCTGCCCATTTGGACTTTGCAAGGAAGCACCAAACATGGGACATTTGATGGCAGGAGACAGTTTTATTCTGTGATGAGGAGAAATTTAACTTGGACGGTTCTGATGGCTTCCACGTTTATGGGCATAACAAGGAGATCCTACTGGAGATGTTTTATCTGTGATGTAGTAGAGGAGGCTCCATCTTGATGTAGAGTGCTTTTTCCTTCAAAGGAACAATAGAGCGTCATGTTGTGCTGGGACGTCAAACAGCAGGACTGTAGTTCACAGCGCCTGCCTGACAAAGGACTTCTTCCAGGAGAATAACATTGCTTTTTTGGACCATCCTGTGAATGTTAGGGGATGCATGGCAAGTGAAGTTTACAAAAATGGACATTAGTTTGAAGGGCATCCACAGTACCCATGGAAGAACAAAACAGGGAGTGACATTCCCACTAGCATGAAAACACTTGAATCCAGCATGCCTAAAGGAATTTTTGAAGTGATTCGCAAGAATGGAGGGGCTGCTCACTATAGTGATTTTTTGACACTTTTAAGTTCTGTTTTTGGGTGTGTTACATGCATTTTTAATAAATTGCCCACTCAATTTTTTTGTTTTGTGTTCCAGTTTATTCTTTTTGCATTTTGAAGCCTTATGTATAACTTGGTTATGATCCACAATTGCTAAATATGAATTGTTGTAATTTTCTACCCTAATATAGTCATTGTCTGGTCACTGTTGTCTAGTTGATTTTTCCTAATCATCAGTGCACTCAGACAGTGGTAGTATGCTATGCTGTCACTTTGTGTGTTGTGTGTGTGTGTGTGTGTGTGTGTGTGGGGGGGGGGGTGCTGTGCTTGCAGCATCTGGATCCACTTAGACACAAAGAAAAGCCCAAGCAGCTCTTCTCCTTCAGTCTTAAAATCTCAGAGCCCAAGTTACTGTTCTGTTTTTCTGTTTCTCTTTTGGCAAGAGGGACAAATGGGATGTTTCCCCAGGCATCTGCACGGAACCCCCCCAAGACATTTAAGGTTGATGGTGTGCGAAAACGGTCAAGGTATCAACTGCCTCTATCTTCCCCAGTTTACTGTGTTTGGGTACTATTATAACAGCTTTTAGAAAATGAAGCAAGTCCAAACTAATAGCACAGGCTGTAGTGCTTGCTTCTTTTCTTTTTTTTTTTGCTGGTGCTCCTATTCCGCAAACTCATAAAACAATGGAATATATAAAAAGTTGTATTTCCATGCCAGCAGCCTGGATGAAACTTAGTAGCTAGATTCTGAAAATGACAGAATTATCACTTTTGTGTATCTTCTCTTTTTCATCGTGTACAATTAGTACAGCATTTTATTCCTGTCAAATGTTACATGATTATTTATATTTTACATGCCTAACTATTAGCCCAGGGTGGATTTTTAACTGAGCTGGCATCCATACATTTCCACTCTCTACAGGTTGGCATATTTCTAGAGATACGTAGTTTTATCTGGGTCTACAGAAGTCTGTTGTGTGGAGAAAGTCACTTGGTTTGTGTTGCCCCATTTTGTGTCTTTCATCATGATAAAATGGTTCCTTCAGTAGGTAGACCAGGTTTGCCTCCCTCCGTCTCAGCTCTGTGTCCTGGCAGATCTGCCTGCCCTGTCTGCAGTGGAGGTGCTGTGAAGCTAAGCTGAGACAACTGTTAAAGGGTCATCGAAGTAATTTAAGTAATAGAAGTAAATATCCCCAAAACTTCTTTAATGAACCCTCTATTAGCTCTGCCCACTATGGTATAATTAGTTTTTTTTAAAAAAGGGCTTCTAAAGGGATCTAGAGACAATACAAAAAGCAGTTTCTATATTACTAACTATTCACATTTAGACATGTTTTAGCAAACCATGACATTTGCTTGCCCGATAGCTAACAGTTTCCAGGTTGTGTTCCTGGTTGGAGCAGCTCCTTTCTGTGTGGAGTTTGCATGTTCCTTGTGTGGTGAGAACACAAACAACTACTTGAAGAGATAGTTTAGGATTTTTGACATGAATCTGTATGGTACCCCCGTCAGCAGTGTTGTACAGCCACACTGACTTACCGCCGACAGTGTCCTATGAGCCAAGTTCTTGTCCAGTTTTGGTTGAAACGAAAGTTGTCCTGTTTGTGGGGGTCGCTCAAATAAAATATTTTTCTTCTAACAGCATGTGTTCAAAAGAGTGACTTATTTGCATCACAAAACTAATGTTGATGAAAAAGTCACTTGGCCCTACTTTCTCTCTCTTGGTATCTCTACGCGCTGCTGCAAGATGACAGCTAGGCTACCTGTTTCACTGCTAAAACAGTAGTGTACTAGTGCACAGCAGTCAGCAGCATGACAGCGCACGGATAGGACATCAGACAAAGTAGGGCCAAGTATTTCAGAAGTGTGACTTTTTCGTGGACATTGGTTTGTGATGCAAATAAATCACTCTTTTGAACACATACTGTTTTGAGAAGAAAAAAGTTTTATTTTAGTGACCTGCCAGACTGATTTCGTTTTGACCAAAACCGGACCAGAACTCAGCTCACAGGACACTGTCAGGGATAAGTCAGTGTGGCTGTACTACACTAATGACAGGGATGCCATACAGATTCATGGAAAAAAAATAAAATCCTGAACTATCCCTTTAACAACCAATAAGAAATAGGCATTGATCAACATGACAGGTATGCTTACATAACCAAACATAACATGCTCGCACTTGAAAACACTTGGCCTAACTAATGACAATCTTCAAAATATTGACTCTCACTGATGCGTTCATTTGCAGTATGTACAGTGCTTGAGACTGAATTAATACTGGAATTGGTTTGTGCAATAGATGCATAAAGGAATCCAAGATTTATCTACGTACAGTGGTAAAGAATTAAGGTAAATGAACCATAAGTACACGAGAAATAAATCTGAGAGAAATAAATATACAATGAGAAATAATTTAAATTGTTTATATACTTAGCATTTAAGAGATCATCTGATCTGGTGTCTTTCAATAGTGACTAATAAATAAATGTGTGACAGAATCCACAAAGTGTAATAAATATTTGTCATATTGAGGCTTGATTATGATTTATTTAAGATTTATGTTTCAAGTTTATTGTATAGATATTGTAATTTATCTATTTATTTTATTTTATTTTTTGTCTGCAAATATTTGATCCCTCCAGTAGATGGCATCCTAGGCAGCTGCCTGTGCTGCCTATACCCAGAGCTGGGCCGTACTCTAATTAATATTATTAATATTTGCGTTAACATTGGGCTCCAATGTTAATTTTTTTCCAAATGATTTTACTGAGGGTAAAAATGCTATTCTAAATCCAGTATGTATATTTATTCTATAAACATATGTACCATTTTGTAATGGTTTGTGTCATAGTACAAGTATAGCAGTACTGTAGCACATGTGCTGATGGTGTTTTTTTTTCTTCTTGTAATTACTTGTCAGTTGTGTTGTAGCCTGAAATTTAGTTGACTTATAGTCTGCATACATGTCATACTCAAGATTACTGCCATATGTCTGTTATTACCTCCGCCAAGGAGGTTATGTATTACCCTGCGTTATTCTGTTGGTTGGTTTGATGGTGGATTGCATAACTCAAAAAGTCATGGACAGATTTTGATGAAATTTTCAGGATTTGTTGGCAATGGCACAAGGAAGAAGTGATTAGATTTTGAGCCGGATCTGGATTGGTATGTGGAATCTGGATCACATTTTCTTTTTCTGTAACATTGCGAGATAGGGCAATTTTGGGCTTGTTTTAGTTAGTTTATGTAATAAAAAGTTATCACATGGCAACAAATCACTGTATAATATTATATCATATAGGCCTACCCTGATGATATTACATGGGTGTTGATTTGTGTTAGATTGTGAAGGCTTGGCGGAGGTATGCGCTCTCCGAGTGCCCTCTAGTTAAACATATAAGACCCCTAAGGCAGTGGTTCTCAAATGGTGGTAAATTTACCCCTGGGAGTACTTGAAGGTATGCCAGGGGGTACGTGAGGTTTTAAAGAAAATATTTTAAAAAAAAAAATCCTGTATAAAATATATGTATTGAATAATACTTCAATAAAATATGAATGTAAATCCATAAACTGAACTTCATATCAAGTGCATTTCCATTTAATTACCATAAACCTAGAGTTTCCCCCATACATGATGGTTTGACCCTACCTGGCGCGTGCCACAGGCATCAACTGTCAATCAACTATCAATGTCGCAAACACTGGAATCTTTGTTAAAGCTTAGCAGTAATGCAGCTGAAAACAGGGAGGAACAGGTGCCAAAGAAGGCCAAACCAGAGCCGGCATAATTCAGATAATATTCAGAAGAATATGTGTTAATGGGATTTAAGGCTACGAGTTGTAGGTGCTGGTGCATGGCTGCTGCCCTGCAAGGCACTGCTCGCCTATTGGGAGCAATTTAGGGTTCAATGTCGTACTCAAGAACATTTCGACATGTGGACAGTCGGAGCCAGGGTTTGAACCACCTACCCTTCTACCAACTGAGCCATAGCCACCCATAAAGCAGAACACACACAACGGCTGCTGCACACAGAAGAGCGCTAGCTCTCCCATGAGAAAATACTAAACCAGCTGTTAGAATTACGATCCAAGATACACACCTTTCTGAGTGATCACCATTCCCCCCCCACACCACCTTATCCAGGACACAGACTGGCTTGCAAAGTTGAGGATGTGGACAGAGCTCAGGTCACATCAATCATCGTGGGACATTTGACCAGCTTAATTCAAGATTTTCATTCCTACTTTCCTGATATGGAGGAGAAATCTGCACAGCTGGATTGGGTGAGACATTCATGTCTATTGTCTGAAGCAAACAGAAGAACCTGTCATTTATCAGGAAAAACTCCTAGAACTGTCATCTGACAGATGACGTGTTCCACCTCCACACTCGCACTGTTCTGGGCAGTTGTGAAGCAGGAGCACCCTGAGCGGGGACAGAAAGCTTTGGAGTAGCTATTACCCTTTGCCTCCACATATTTATGTGAGATCTCCTTCTCTACAATGACTGTGATCAAATCAAACAAAAGAAACAGACTGATCCTGGAGAAGAGCCTGATCACAGCAGTTGCCTCCCTGCCACAAAGACTGACAAAGATCCTCAGTGAAGCATAAACTCAGGTTTCTCACTAAAATGTCCATGAAAAAGAACTCTTAAACACAACAATGGTAATATTCAGTGTTGGCAGCAAGATTTTTTGTGAACATTTTTCATAAATATTGACGATTTCTTTTTTTGTGAAGAAATGTTTATGATTAAGTTCATGAATCCAAATGGATTTCTATTATCATCCTAAAATGGGGAACTTTAAGTTGATCATTACTTCTATGGGTAGAAATCTTTATAATAAAATCACTTGTTTATTTTTCAACAAGGTTTTAGTTATTTATTTTTTTATATATCTTTTTCCAAATAGTTAGACCGGTACAAATGAGCAATATTTTTGCACTGTTGTAAAATGTAATAAATCAGAATCTGATGACATTGTGCTGTATTTTACACCTTTATCTCTTTTTTTTCCATCCAAAAATGCTTTGCCCTGGTTAGGGGGCACTTGAATGAAAAAATTGTTCACGGGGGGGACATCACTGAAAAAAGGTTGAGATCCACTGTTCTAGGGAGCATGTAGATCTGTAGCTGGTTCCTAGATGCCACACAATAGTAACTCACTCCTCCAAATTTATTTGGACTAGTTAAATGTAGATAATGAATTTCTCTGTGGGGATGACAAAAGTTAACTTTAATGATTATTATGTCCTTCAAAGTTTGCAAGTTTTGGTATTACATGTGGTCATTAGATAACTGTGGCGTTTTTATACTGCCCTATTGTATTCAGTACTGTGATATTATTTGTTCCTACTGTCACATTCAGTTTTTGTTGACCTAAATAAAAACATAATTTTGGGAAGAAAAAAAATGTTATCTTGATGGACAAAACTCATACTTAAAAAAAACTGAGGTACGGACCGAACCATAGGCTACCTGTGCCATTGTACTCATACTGCAATAAACAATCATGTATTAATTAAATAATACATTTGAGTCCAAGTATTATTTTGAAGCAGTGTACGACTTTCATCATTAATTTTTCTTTAAATTTGTAAAATCTAAGTGAGCCTTACAAGTATGTAAGTTTGGCCAGACACGCACTACTCAATTACAACTTACAATATGTGTGTGATAAGGCTACACATTGACATATTCTGAAAATGAAATGAAACTCATGTCTAACTTGTTTTTCACAATCACACTATCTATGTAACTATGTGTTATAAGATGACAATTGACTTACAGTGATTCCTTCCATTTCTTCTGACATGGATGCGTTTTCATTGCTTGTTGTCTCCATGTTTTTTGCTACAGCAACAGCATGGAATTCCCATTCTCACAATGCACTTTGCAACACAATTTCCAAAAAGGCCAGAGTGACGTATCTGTTTGATATATAGACTGCTTATGATGGAGTCATCATTGAAGTTGTTAACCATGAAGGAAGTCATTTAGTTACAGATTAGTGATAGTTAGACTATCATTTGGGTTTTACAAACTTGAAGAAAAATAAGTAATGAAAGTCATGCTCTGCTTTAAGCGTATAGCAGCAGTAGACCATACTCCTTCCTTAGTGTCCATCTTGATAATACAACCTGTTGTCCCCTTGAAGTTTAGGAAATGGAAATGGGAAAGCAACAGGGGAGGATACATGAGAGTAAAAAGGACAAAAAAACATCTTGTGGGTGTACGTCAACTAACTGTTAACATACTAGACTGGATTATAAAATGGGAACGAGTGATTCTCCTATGAGCTCACTTCCAAACAATGTGCTTCATGTTTCTCCATCTGCAACCCTTTTTCCTCCTTAATATTTATAGCCCTTCGCCTCTTTCCTTCATCCTCTCATCTCCCCAGCTCTGTGTGACTGCAGTAAGTTAATGGGCCTTTCTCAACATTTGAGGAAGAGTGCATTTCTTCGTAATTGGCATTTGGGCTAGTACAAGAAGAGAGCACGAATGTTTGCCATACCAGTACTGTGACGACGGTGCAGAACCTACTGTTATGTGACTAAGCGTTCAAGTTGCATTTACATGACTCCTCTTTAAAGACTATTTACTGCACTGATGTCTGCGCTGCCTGGACCCGGGGTAGACCCTGTGGTGTTGTATGTGTCGGTTTACTCTACCTGACCCCATGCGAAAGCACTTTAAAAAAAAAACAAAAACAACAACAACCCTACTAACCCCAGTTGCACCTATTGTTCTGTATATTTCCTGTACACCTTGTATCTGCAAGTGTTATATGCTATGTTTATGTCCTCTATTGTAAGTTGCTTTGGATAAAAGCGTCTGTAATGTAATACATAGTTTTTCAGTTTCAATCATTACCTAAAAAGACAAATTGATTGACAATGAACGCTGTTCATAGATGACAAATTATAAATAGACCAACTCTGAAAATGAAATTAGCCCACATATGAAGTGTAGGGCAGAACTTGACTAGACCTGCACTAGATGGTCTCAATTGGAAAATTTACCATACCTATGCAAGAAGGAGCTAAGCAGCTTGTAGAAAAATATCTTGAAGAACGTTTAGTTACTAACCATGGTCATGCTCACCATTTCACACATTTATCTGCAACAGTATGTATATTGTGCATGTGGTATTTTTGCATCAGTCAAAAGTTGTTTGGGTTTTCGAGTAGAGGATGCTATGTGCATTTCAAGAAAAATGTCAGGAGAGAAGTTGTTAAGGTGGCATGTGCCCATGACGAGGTATATTATGGTTTTAAATAACTAAGTTCTTTTCCATTAAATGATTCTATTTAAAAAGGCATGTATGTCAAAAACTTGTCAATTTTATTTTGCAGTTTCAGCACAGAGGTTGTGTTCTTTTTATCACAAGGGGATTTTCAGACAGATGTGGCAGATAAGGACAGGAAGGAAGAAGGATGGCTGTATAACCAGTACTTCCAGCATGCCAGACTATGCACATTTGTAGTTATGACATGGCTTGAAATACCAGTAATGGTCAATAAATAAACAAGATGGCTCCTCATGCCCTTTGATATGGTGTCTTCCAGCCAATTACCCACCAGTGTGCAGCTACATGCATCACTGGGCCTCTTATTTCTGGAGTCAAAATCATGTGTCCACAATGTGGTCATTTTGCTAGAAAAAAAAAAAAGTAATTCATAGTCATACAGCAGCTTGTAAGTTGTTTGTGGTTTTCACTGCACTGAGATTATTCAAATGATAATGAATCAGGAAAAACTGAAAAGCGATGTAAATGACCGTGTGAATGTAATGAGTGTCACATGTGCCACCAGCTTTGGCAGAAGCAATTAAGAAATGAACAAGCTTTTCAGATTCAAAATAATGATATATAGGCTACAGCACATCAAGTGAATAAGCAGAGATGGGTAGAGTAGCCAAAAATTATACTATTACTCAAGTAGTCATCCAAATAATTACTTATTTAAAAGTAAAAAAGTACCTGATTAACATCATATTTATTGTTCTTTTAAATTCAACAATTAATAAATGAAATGTTAAAATATAAAGTATATATGGGAACATTACAACTACTTACAAATATACCTCATAATGATCATTGTTGGCTACATCACATTAATATCTAGTCTGTTCTTATGGAGGCAGACACTGCATTGTTTTCTATTTACTTTTATTAGGTAGCCTAGATTTCTTTGAACATCTTTCATTCTTTCTTTGAACCCTTCTATTGAATATCTTTTACTCTTATTAAAGAAACTGTATTACAAACAGCGCTAGGCTATTCACAGCCAAAACTAAGCTTATTACAACTTAATACGACATGGTATCTCAAGTTGAGTTTTTGTAGGCTGAAATGTTGACTTGTATGAGCAGTTACAGGTGACAGTGCATGATATAGGCTAGCTGTTGGTTTTCATAGATCGTAAGGCAAACATAGTTTGAATGTGTGGCCAAGGGTGTTCCACATCTATCTCATCTAAATCTGAATCACAAGCTGTTGTTTCAACCATTGCTGACATCCACTCCTGTGTTTGCGCTCCAGTGTGCTCACTCTGCTCCTGTGTGAAACTGACTGTGACTAGCTAGCTACTAGCTACTAATCTGATTGGTCGTACATAGACAAACGTAGCAAGTGGCTATGTTTGATTGGTCAAACATTTTTCATGTGAATTTTTGGCAGAAGGCTTTCTAACAAAACAAAACCAATGGTTCGTGCATTAACATCTGACCAAAAATAGAAGTAACAAGCAGAATCTATGCAATTGTAATGACGTAGAAGTAGCATTTCTTTTTCAGAAATATACTCGAGTAAAAGTAAAAAGGATGTCGCACTAAAAGTACTCTTAACAGTACAATTTTTATAAAAAGTTACTGAAATAAATGTAATACTTTACTTACCCACCTCTGCTCACAAGCAATGTTAAAAAAAGGTGCATGTGGCAAGTTCTCCTAAATTGCTTGTATGAGCCATTTAACCCTTGTTTAAACCCTTGTTAGGTTGCGGAAGGAAGTACAAACTTATTAGTAAAAGTTGTTCTTCTTTGAGGAATGGAGGTAATCAGCAGAAGTCATGTACAACTCTATTGATAATTTATTAAACTTAATGGATACATTTACTGAGCAAATATATGGAGGTAATTCTTTTTTTGCGATTAACTAAATGGTGTGTTCAAACAGATTTTGCTCTTTATAAGGGATGGATCTCGTTTGACACAGGACTTATATTCCTCTCAGATGCATCTATTTATTTTTTGTTTGTTGAGAAACTGTATACCACCACTGTACAGTGACATAGCTGTATTGATTAGTATTAAAAATTTAGAAAAACTTTTTCAATTGACTTAATGTAAATCTAATGATACATTGTGAGTCATCTGAGTATATGAAAAAATGGAAAACAGGCATAAGAAGACATGTTGCAAGGGTTTTTGGCTTCTGACAAAGAAAAGTTTGTTCCGTCTTCTTACAGCTGCTCCCCACACACATGGTCAGACACGTTTCTCTTATCAGAAGATCAACGTCTGATAGATTTATAAATATAAATTGCTGCAAGGAAATGAGCCTTGGTTGAGTAGTATTGGAAATCCCACTTCTGTTTCCAGGACTGATGGTTTAACCTGTAAACATTTCTGACTGAAGAGCAGGAGGGGAGCATGACCGGGAATGAGGAGGGAGAGAGGGACAGTAAGATGGATGGATTGTGGGTGGGAGCTTAAAGCTTTAGAGGTGGAGCTCTTGTAATCATCCTATGACTTCAGCAGAAAGAAAGGAGAAATATTTTAGCTCTGAAGTTGAAGCATTTTAAATTGTTTTTAATGGGGCTGCTGGAACTTTTTGTGTTGGAATGAATCCCAGATGCTAGTGTATTTTTTTTTTTTTTGTATTCTTATTGTGATCTTGTATGGCAGTGGTCTCTTGGTCTCATTGTGTGTTTGCTGCTGGAGGTGGGAGGGCTCAGCTGATGTCACAGAGTACAGCAAACAGAGCCTGAAAGGGGCCCTTTGTTGGCAGCACGAGTAGTCCTACTGCCTCAGATATACATTCACACAGAGGACAGGAGAGAGGAATGGCACCGCTCATACTACCTTGCTGCCCTCTCAACTGACACATCCACCACTCTACAAGCAGTTTGGGACCAAACGGGCACTTTTTGGACCATTATTTTGACCATACAATCAGCGGAGCTTACCAAAAACAAAAGAGCAGGGAAAACATGGAGACGCTCAGAAGAAAAAGTTGGTAGACTTTACCAGACAGCAGCACATTCCAGTTCCGTTTCAGGAAAGGAGCAGGGAGAAAAGGGATTTACAGTGGCTGGAAGGACACGGAAAAAGATATTTCAGTATTAATTTGTTTCGGTTCAGTTTTTGTTTTTTTTCGGGAAGTTTAAATTTTTTCCAGTCGGACACATGTAGAGAGGAACTGTTCGAGGGGCATTTGATTTGAAACTACAAAAACGTTTTTAAGCGGGAAGGGCAGGAAAGCAAATGAAAATGTTGGAGATATGTCTGAAATTGGTGGGGTGTAAATCTAAGAAAGGCCTCTCATCCTCCTCCAGCTGTTACTTGGAAGGTAAGATTGTATCTTTTTTTTGTTCAAATTTTTGAAGTTTACTTCTGAGATTGTTTAGAGGAGGAAACCTAAAATGAGCAAGCTTGTGAAGAAAAAAAAATCATCTTTCACTGTGTGTAGTCTAAACAATGACTTGTGTCCTCTATGGGAAGTGAAGAATGGGGAGGGGAAAGCAGCTGAGAATGAGCATACAGGGGAGGGAAAGAAAGGCCAGACACACTGGCTAGCAGCAGAGGAAAGAAGTGGAAAAAGAGACAGAGGAGAGAATACAAGGAAATTTGATTCCTTGCCATTTCCTACTTAACTCTTGTTTATAGGGAGAGGGGATATAATCTTGAGTTGTGCTCCCCTTTTTAGCATTAACTTGCGTCTCACCGTTTGGATCTTTTTTGAATGTAAGATAAAACATAATGTACATTTAAGCATGTTATTTTCCATGACTGCTTGACTGCTTCATTCATAGTTGAAGTGTGAAATTGGTTTCCCCATGATGTATAAAACACAAGAGGAAAAACATCAGAACACACTGGGTCTGTATATAGTCAACATGCTAAACGATCTGCTATTGAGCTTAGACTCAAATCTTATCTGTGTTGGTGCTTGCACAACCAAATGATTTAATAGAGCTAATAGTCCTGGTACGCTCCCCACTCAAGCAATGACATTGATGTAAAGCAGGGGTGTCAAACTCTGGTCCTCAAGGGCCGGTATCCTGCATGTTTTAGATATTTCCCTCTTCCATCACACCTGGAAGCTATTGCATCATTATCAGGCTTCTGGAGAGTGTGATGATGAGCTGATCATTAATTGAACTAGGTGTGCCTGAAGAGGGAAATATCTAAAACATGCAGGATACCGGCCCTTAAGGACCAGAGTTTGACACTTGTTATATTATAGAGCCTCCAATTTTCAGAATATATCGTACAAGGCAGAACAAATCTCATGCTGAAATGTTCCATCTTAAATTAAACCTTCTTTACCAAACTTATTTATTTGGGTGAGAGGCAAACCCTTTTTCATCACCTCTGGCACATCAGAAACACAGTTTGTAATGGTAAAAAAAAAAAAAAAGTCACCAGCTCATCCATTAGCATTGCATTGTATTGGTTGCACATTTTTAATTTGATTTAACCCGGGACCAGGAAAACATGTGACCTTACATCACATTTCGTAGTGATTTTTTTCAGAATTCTGATTGTTAATGGTACTTGATTGATTCACCACACTGCCATATACAGGCTTGGCATGCTCTTGTCAGTGTAGACATATGAGGCCATGTAAACGAGGATTTTTCTGAAAGTGGTCACCCGTGCACAAGTTTTTTTGTTTGTTTGTTTGTTTGTTTGTTTGTTTAAGGCAATGGCTACAGCCACAGTCCTGTGGCACAAAACATTGGTTTGTCTACTGCCACAGACCACTCAAATGTTAGCATTTGTGGTAGAGCCAATCAGACATATAGTTAGGTGGACTAATTTGCCTCTTTTTTTTTTTTTTTTTAACCCATTAGCATGGTGTTCCCACAGTACTGTGGTAATAAAGACCATGTACTTCAGTGCATTCTTTTGTGCATTTTGCTACCACAGTACTGTGGCATTTGATGGAAGAAATAACAAACTGGTTTGAGTATAGACTAGAATTTATTGTTCTAAATACCCTATATGTTGTTTTATAGTGTTCTTTGCTCTGGAGGCTGGAGAAAGTGGGTGGAGCTATAAGTTGGATGCAGCAGTGAGCCATGTGACTTCTCAGTTTTGTGTCAGTTGTGTATTGAGTCCTGTGCTCCAAATTCTCCATTTTGAACAGTGTCCCAGTGGTTGATTTCTATCAATATTGGACTCTATCAATATTTTTTTTTTTTTTAAATCTTTAGGGGGAAAAAAACATTCTCCGACTGGGAATTGAACCTGAGTTTTCTGTCAGAGTCCAATATATTAGTGGTAATAGACAAACTGATATTTATTTATTACCGACATCATGCCACAGTACTGTGTCTGTGTACTGGGTATATATTCATTTTCAAAAATACCTGGTTATGTGTAAACATAAGACCACTTGAATCAGATATTTTTAAGGAGGTTTCTGACATGCATGATTTTGTAAATTCACTCATAGCAATGCTGTCATAGTTGTGAATTCTTTTACAAGTTCCACACACATTAAATCACTTTGAGTGCTTTTGGGGCCAGGACATGATGTAGTTTCTCCTGCTACATATCTCTCTCACTCTTTCTCGTTTGCTCACTTCCTAAGGAGGTTTTTTTTTTCCTTTTCCATGTGACTCAAATTTTCTTTTTCCTTCGAGTGTGTTGTCTTTGCTTATGTGTCAGTATGCTGCTGTCACCCTGTTCACATAGAGCTGTGGTATTTCAGGCCTGTAAAGTGAACATGTCTAGCATAGCCTGGTCAAATGCGCAGCTTGCATACTTAACTGTTAGGCCAAGCTCAGTGTTGTTTCTATTCAGGTCGGCATCTTGTTGAAGGTGCTTCTTTGAAGTGTGAGTTATGACATTGGCTGTAGTAAGCAGAGATAACACAGCACTTCAACTTAGCGATTGACCAGTTAAAATCTGATAGTTCTTTGGCATCACTGTGTAAAACTAACTATCTTTCAGCCTGGAATATTTCAGGGGGCTTGACATGAAAGAACAAATCTACCAACTACTGTGGACCCCTTGAACTGTAATTACCAAGTATCGCTCAGATTCAGTCAGACATGACTGCTGTCTATTCTGTGGCTTCACTTTTCTTTCATAGTGTAAAACTATGTGAGATGGAGAAGCACCAATATATTTCATGAACCTGAGTATTGGTCGATATTTACTGGCATTAGTATATACTGTCATTTCACTAATTGCAGTGGAAATTGTAGTTACTTTGTGCCCATTCAGAGGCAATGAAGAGCTGAAGGACTTTTGAACAGTGAAATTGACTTATTTTTACATATGTATTGAACAGCAGAATTTCAGTATCAGCTATCATCACAAATCAATAGTCCAGACTTTTGCAATCAATGCATTCCTAGTGACAGGTCTTATCTGTTTTTATATAACATGTTTTGATTTGGTTATTTTGGGTCCTGCTGTTAGTCAGTGTGTCTTATATCTGTATCAGCTTGAACTTGACTTCATTATTGGCCAATGTTCTCTATAAGATATGCTAACTCTGCAGAAAAATAATTGCCAAAAATTAAAAATCAGAACCTGCAAAGATCTATTTCTTAGATTGGTTGGTTTTAGATGTATTGTTGAATTACTCAGTGTTCCATTTTCAATTCAACAAATATTGAATTCCTAATGAGCCCAAAATTAACCATTATTCATAAATATACATAGCCTAATTAGTGTGAAGTCTCTCTATGTTTAAGATATCTTAATGTCTGGGTATCTTTGCTAGGTGAAACACTGAAACACTCCTCTCTTACCCTTAATGTGAGAAGCAGGGCCGGGCACTTAAGCCTACAGCACACTCAGACAAAAAGTGAATGTGTTGTGTTCTCACAGAAACAATCTCAGGCTTGTGAACTAAAAGGAGAAATTCATTTGGCTTTGATTTTCTGTGTGCTAAGGCTGGTGAGGAAAATCTTGCAGGAACTTCTTTTGCAGGATTTTCTGTAGTTCCTGATGCTCTGATGTCTGAACCTTGACAGTGATGTCATCTGAGTGGCTGTGGGCCACTATTTCTCCTTGTTTGGGTCACACTAGTTTTGGTACTGCGCTATGTTTAGCTTTTTGTTATGGTGGGTATCTAATTTTCATGGAACTCAAGAGCAGTTTGAGCAAACAACCACAAAAACATTGTTAAAGTCATACAATTTACAAATATTCCTTTCTGACTTAAGTGTGTATATAATTTCAGTTTTAACTGTTTATTAAATTAACACATTTTGTTGATTGGTTTGAGTAATTTTTCAGGAAAAAAATGTAAACATTTAAAGTTTTATTTCTTTGTTACAATAAACTGAATGTTTTTGGAATGTGACCCGACCCGATATTATAGGATGTGATCATAGGCACTTTTTGACCATTTTTTTGATATACAGTACAGAAGAGTGAATACAACTTTTCAGTCTTCATTTTTGTAAAAGATATAACAACAAAAATACATATAAGACACAAGAGGCCTAAAATGACATAAAGACAAAACAGAGACAGTGAAACAGTCAGAAACAAAAGTGGGATCAGTGGCAATTTCCGATAATGATGATGTAGGCTATTTTTCTAGGTTTGTGTCCAAAGGGGGATGCAAGATTTTTCCCTTTTGGATCTTGAGTTGAAAAAGTTTGAGAATCACAGCTCAAAATACATCAAGTATCTGATTAGGTATTAATGGGAATGCCACTTACATTCTTCACACTGTATTTAGGAAACAGTCGAATAATATTTGTACTTTTTTCATGTATCAGCAATAAGTAATAACGCTTTCTCGTGAAAATATTGGAGTTTGCCTGGAATGACCAGTCAGTAAACATAACATTAAACTCAAAGATACTGATATTTTCCCTGTATCTATAGTGTTTATACTAGTTTTATACAGTTAAATATGTTTGTTGGGGTTGAAATGTGTGACATCATATTCAGTATGTCCCACAGTGAAGCTCATGTTTAAATCAAACTGAAATAAAAAGGCCCCTCTTTGTCTAAAATATAAAAATTTTGTTAGTTTTAAATTTTTACAACTCTGAAAGTGCTATAATTTCAGTGGGGTCTATAATTAACATAACTTAACATTAAAGCACTTGAACTTGTTACTGAAAGAAGTCTCTTGCTCAGGCAGGTTCTTGCACTCTAATTTGTTTTAGTTGTCAAGACATCTATGAAAATGAAAACTAAGCAGGAATAATGAATAATAATGAAAAGGTAGAGAGACCAGGAACACTGCAGGTCAGTTGTTTTGGGGTTTTTTTAATCCCACAATTGGATGACCACTGATGACCTGCTGATTGGGGCAAAGCTTTAGCATTGAAGGGGAAATAAAAGAATGATACAGGGAAAGAGGCTAGACTTGTTAATGTTGCTGAATATCATACATGGGTCAGGCTGAATAGGAAAACCACCACACAATGGCGCTGCATACCAAACAGTTGTTTTTTTTCTTCTCACATTTCATTAATGTTGTGTTTTTTTCTTTACAGAAGCCCTCCAGAAACCAGACTTTGAGGGCCAGGGTCTGACAGAAGCAGCCCGCTGGAATTCCAAAGAGAATCTGTTGGCCAGACCGAGTGAGAATGACCCCAATCTGTTTGTCGCACTCTATGATTTCGTGGCCAGTGGTGATAACACACTTAGCATTACTAAAGGTAAGTAGCATTTTTTTTCCTGCTTGAAATTTCACAGATCACCTCTTATTCGAAATCCATTAAATTTAACTGGGATAGTTCTCCCCATCATTATCACTCTCAAAGTTCAATCATAGTACCCAAAGCCAGTACTTCCATAACTACAACTTCTGTAACATGCAGATTGAGAGACACTTACTGTCTTCATAATATCTTGCATCTGTACTGGAAATGTTCAGAATCAGCGTGTTTGCTTCTTTGTCTCATGTCCTTCCTTTCTGACTTCATCCCTGTCTCACTCTGCCTTCCTGATGATAGGCTCACACGTGAGGTTTTTCCACTGAATCAACTGTAAAACGGTATTGAAGAGGAATCCCACAGAGGCAGGAAGGAAACACAGAACATATAAAAAAAATAACAAGAAAAGCTCTGTACAGGCTTCTTTAGAGGCTAATATTAAATTGGATGACTCCACAATAAATTGGCTTTGTCTTGTGGAATTTTGTCAATTACATACTTTTTATTTGAGAAGGTGTGCTTTTATAATTTAATTTTTTACAATTGTAATTTTGTAACGATCAAATTGCCCAAGTTTTGGTTAGCAGATGACTAGTACAACGAAAAACACCAGCCAACATTTCTGAGTACTAGATGTGTGTACAGTTGACTCAAAATATGCAGAGTTCAGTTGAAGCACAGGTTCTGCTGTTTTCATTATGTTCTTAATGTAGGTTAACACCAGCCCCAAACAGACCACAGCTATCATTATATAATCATATTATTATTATTTGAAGTAACTGTGATTATTTTTGCATAATTGTCTCTATTCTATAGAAACATCAGCAGAAACTAATATTATCACAGTTTCCTCCATCTCACTGACACATCTGACACTGACCCAATTCTGCTGTGAGGCTACATCCACACTAATACGCGTGTTTAAAGTTTTTATGTATTTACACATAGATTTCTTAGTACTCCAGTGTTTTAACATCCTGAAAATAAAGACTGGTGAAACTCCGAGCCTACAGAGTACAGCAAGTACAGACTTTCTGAAACTATGATACATGTATATACTTCCTGCCTGAATGAATCTTATCAGTCACTCCCTCCCTGATTCAGGATGTTGTCCAGGAGGTAAATTGACAAGATCTCTCCATTTTTGTTTTGTTTGATGACCAGGAGAGAAGCTGCGTGTGCTGGGCTACAACCACAATGGCGAGTGGTGTGAAGCACAGACCAAGAACGGCCAGGGTTGGGTGCCATCCAACTATATCACCCCTGTCAACAGCCTGGAGAAGCACAGCTGGTACCACGGGCCAGTCTCACGCAACGCAGCGGAGTACCTCCTCAGCTCGGGCATAAACGGAAGCTTCCTGGTCCGGGAGAGTGAGAGCAGCCCCGGGCAGAGATCCATTTCCCTGCGGTATGAAGGGAGAGTCTACCATTACAGGATTAACACGGCATCTGACAGCAAGGTAGGTGTGGACACATACACACTGTGAATATCAATACATTTTATTGCTGCAGCCTTTAAAAGAAAATTAACTGTAACCTGTTTTAAAAGTCTTGATCAGGAACTAGTAGGCTGAGCATCATAGTCAAGGGAATTCAGGGAGGCATAACATAGAGCTAATCCAGTGGTGGTTTTGTTCTTAATGTGCGATAAATTGACAGTAAGAAAAAAGAAAAAAATGTTGGTAAATCAGCTGTACCCTTTAAATTTCATCCTGTTCAAGTAGAGGTGGCCTATTTGACCAAAAATCCTATGTCAAGAATGTTCAATACACTGCAGACTAAATGTCAAACCATTCATTCTTTCTGGTGTAGAGTCTGGGTTTTGGTCTAGGGTGAACAGTTGAAGAAACCAGACAGTTTTACTTGTAATTTTATACTAGGCCTAAGTAAAAGACGTAACAAGACAAAAGTGTTGAAATGCGCACTGGATTTTACGACATTAGAATGGCTGAAATCAATCTAACATCATACAAGACAGTTGTTTGTGGGTGTAAATTTTTTATGGATCAATAGCCTCCTTTATCCCCTTTTCTGACATTAACACTTGGCCCTGGTCAAGTGGTAATGGATCAAAAAAAAAAATTGCAGTTCAATTGGGTATACTGTTTCAACTAAATAATCTAAAGTAACTTATAAAACATATTTTGGTAGGTATTTATAAGTACTTTGATATGGCAGGAAGGATGATTTCATTAAATTATATTTGTGTGGTTTAAAAAAATGGCAAAATAAGCCTAGTAACAGATATAAAAAAAAAAGTTTTTTTTACTTGCGCTAATGGTTTAAGTACCCTGTTCCTGACACAACTTCACATAAAATGCAATTAAATATGTTAACTAATATGTGTTTCTATAACGCCAATAGTGTTGTAGCAAAAATGTGCCATAATAAAAAATTTTATTAGGGGCAAAGAAAATAATGGATCAAATTGCCCACTGAGTAACAGATGCAAACAGACTATAGTCTCAAAAGCACAGACTGTTTTGTTTGAGGAACAGAAACAGGTAAGTTTCCAATTACACCCCCTTTGTTGTCACGTGATATTTATGTGCACTACCATTTCTCAACATCAAGAATGCAGAGTACAATCTGGTGAACTCGACGAGTATGGTCTTGGTGAGTCGAGTATGGTCAAATCTCTCTGTAATTGGAACGGCTGCGTACTTTATAACTGTAATACATATCGTAGGTTCAGCCAGGCACAGCCCTTGCCAGCGGCTCTCGGCTAAGCAGAGCCTGTCAGATCCAGATCCAAATAAGGTTCTCCATCAGCTCCAAATCATGTGCTTATATTAGGGATGGGAAGATTATCTGATACAGTATGTATCAATACATGCCGATACACCGACACACGTGCATGATCCGAGTGAACCAGTAGAGAATATGCGAGTGAATGAAAAGTTTGGATTGATCCAGCAATGCGTCAGTTACCGAATGTTTGTACTGGTAAAATTTGATCTGTTCAATAGAATACAGTGGTATGAAAAAGTTTGGGTACCCCTGATCCTTTTCCAGATTTTCCTTTTATAAATAATTGGTTGTTCGGATCAGCAATTTCAATTAAATACATCATATAGCCGACAAACACAGTGATGTTTGAGAAGTTAAATGAAATTTATAGGATTAACAAAAGGTGTGCAATAATTACTTACAACAAAAGTAGGCAGATGCATACATTTAGGCACCACAACAGAAAAATTACATCAATAT
>JAPSES010000081.1:13208266-13218781 GCA_029822895.1 Maxillicosta whitleyi | reverse complement strand
CCTGGATGAGCCGCCAGTTCATGGCAGGGCCACACAGACAGACAGACAACCATTCACACACACATGCACACACTAGGACCAATTTAGAGTTACCAATTAACCTACTTATTCATTTCCATAATTCCATAAAAAGGTTAAACTTTCATAGATCATTATAGATTCAGGGCCCACAATTCAAACAATTTCAAGTATTTATTTGTATATTTTTACATAATTTGGGCTTCCAGCTCATAAAACCCATGCAAACAGGAATTCCAAAAATTTGAATACTGTGAAGAAATCAACCCCCCAGAGGATCTGGATGTAACCATTATGTTGATATATTTCCATGTGCTGTCTATGTTGTATTTTCCACTAGTGTGACATTGGCTTTGAACTGGACAAAGTCAAAACACTTGTTGCTCAAAATGAATGACAATAAAGGGACTCATTTGGATGACTGTTAAAATGTAGACTGTACTTTTAGAGGTGGAAAAAGAGCTGGGGAAGAAAGGGAAGAAGGTGACTTTGGGCTCCATCCAGCAAGCTCCAGAG
This sequence comes from Maxillicosta whitleyi, assembly GCA_029822895.1. NCBI lineage: Eukaryota > Metazoa > Chordata > Actinopteri > Perciformes > Neosebastidae > Maxillicosta > Maxillicosta whitleyi. The sequence goes on along the minus strand of JAPSES010000081.1, from coordinate 13,218,247 downwards.
CTGCCAACCAAGACCAGGCCCCTCCGCAAAAATATGGACAGCCGGGATGGAGATAGTCCTGGTGAGCATCCATCCATGAACTGATAATGATGCTCTCATAAGCCATGAAAGTGGTTGAGTTTTATTTGTTCCTCATGGTTCTCATTCACAGACCTGTTGGAGCCAGAAGCTGTGGTGTCCTCCCCAATGCTCCCCCGGAAAGAGCGCCCCCTCCTGGACAGCAATCTGAATGAGGATGACCGCCTGCTCCCCAAAGACAAAGACAAGACCCGGGGCAGTGGCTTCCTCAGCCTCATCAAGAAAAAGAAAAAGAACGCACCAGCCCCGCCCAAACGCAGCTCCTCCTTTCGAGAGATGGACATTCACTCTGAGCGACGGGGGTTGACCCCAGACCCTCGAGATGGTGATGGCTTCAACAATGGGGCATCTGTGGCTATTAATGACACCAGCCATGGCCTCGATCCATCAAAGTTTCACAGTGCCAACAATAATGGGCCGGGGGGGATCACCAATGGGGCTCCTAACTATCCAGGACCTTTATTCCCCAGAAAGAAGGGAGTCCCTGCAGTCCCTGGTCCAGGAGCTAAGACCACCACCACACCACCCAGTGAGGAGGAGCTGATGTCTAACTCAAAGCGTTTCCTCTGGTCCTCCAGCATGCCTTCTTCTTCAGATGTTACTGAATGGAGGTCTGTGACACTTCCACGAGACCCTGGCCCCCGCCACTTTGACTCAGGCACATTTGGGGGAAAACCAGCTCTGCCACGCAAGAGAACCAGTGAGCAGAAAGGGGAAAACACTCCTCGAATGGGCACCCTGACTCCCCCACCATATCTGCCTAAGAAGGCTGAAGAAACACCTGATGAGGTGTTAAAAGACACTGATCCCAGTCCTGGTTCTAGTCCCCAGGCACTGACCCCTAAGATGGTCCATAGACCAGGGACACAGGGGCTTGAGAACTCCAAGACCAGCGCTCTGCATGCTGAACTTCTCAAGCCCAATGTGTTTCCTCCTTTAGGGGCTGCTGGAGATGAGTGCAGGGCCCGTAGACACAAATTCCAGAAGCCCAAACCAGCTCCACCCCCACCACCCACCAATACCAAAACCAGCAAAATCTCCCGCAGTCCTACTCAAGAATCCCCCTTGCCTTCGTCCATCACCTCAGACACAAAAGCTAAGGGTCTTCCCTCTGCCTCGGAGCCCCACCACACAACCACTGCCAGTGACCAAGGCCGCTCACCTCTCAGCGATGGCTCCAAAAAGCTGTCCCTAGGCTCCACCACCAAACCTCAACCTTTAAAGACCTCCTCTTCCACTTCAGTGACCTCCTCACTCTCAAGCCAGAGCCTTGGAGGCTTCTCTTCCTCCCTCACATCCCCTAGTGAACAAGCTCCTGTCACCGCATTCATCCCCTTAGTGAATACTCGACGTTCGCTGCGCAAAACTGTGCCCCGCCAGTCCTCGGAGCGTACCCCTAACTCAGCTGTGACACGTGAGATGGTGCTGGAGGGCACTGAACTGTTGCGGGCAGCCATCTGTCGCAACTCGGAGCAGACAGGCAGCCACAGTGCTGTGCTGGAGGCCGGCAAGAACCTGTCTAAGTACTGTATGAGCTACGTGGACTCCATCCAGCAGATGAGGAACAAGTTCGCCTTCCGTGAGGCCATCAACAAGCTGGAGAGCAGCCTGCGAGAGCTACAGATCTGCCCCATATCCACTGGTGGCGGCCAAACACAGCAGGACTTCACTAAGCTGCTGTCCTCCCTTAAAGAGATCAGCGATATTGTTCAGAGGTAGCGCAGTACAGTCCCCAAATGACACTGCAGAAACTGAATCTTAACACTACCTTTTATAGTGAGCTTGTGCATGAACTGTGGTCCATGTTGGAGCTGAAGCAGTGTAGCTTCACTCAGAAACACTTAAGCCTGTGGTTACTGTGGATGAAATCAAAGCAATCTTACAATATTGAAAGCCTTAACTATGAATAGACTGTGTCTTTTGGCCCGAGTGAGGCCTTATCAACATGATATTTCACCAATCATTTCTGAAATCATCATGTCTTTTGTATTGTAGTCGTTTCTCCCCTTTTTATCATACTATTTAGGCAAAACTGTATTGTCATCATTGTTAGTGATATTTTACAAAGACAAATATCAATGAGCTAAAACAAAAACCTCATCTTGCTCTGAAATGCTTTTTAACCCATTAATGACTGATTGTAGTTCATTGGTGCCTGTTCAGAGTTAGGGAACTCTTGGAAACAGTGTTCAGCAGCAGATGCCTCTGTCCCACACACTTCCCCATTTCATTTTGAGCTATGTCAACATGGTTGTGAGAAAATGTGTTCTGTCTGTCTTGTATGAATTCTAGTATTTGCAACAAAGTACCATTCAAACAAAAGAGCTTGTTCACCTCTGTAGCACCACAACAAGAAACGGTGCCTTAAACACTACTTGGCGGAGCTGCCTTTTTGACATTTGTGATGTGTCTTCAGTTTAATTGTGCCAAATGTGTAAGAAAAATCTGTGTTTATTGGATTTCTGATTTGTAAATGGCATGCCAAAAACCTTTGTCTTCAGTCTGTTCTGGAGAGGGACCAGGGTGCAGGATCTGCAGTATTTGTGTTGTTGGACCTTTTTTCTTCAGTTTGTTTTTGTTCCATGCCATCAGTACCACCACTGCCTCAGCAGAACCAGCTGTTTGGATCTTTAAAAGGATCACAGATTGAAACAGTGTTTATTTGACCACTGAAGGGCCTCTGCGCCTGATAACTAGTTCTGATTGAGGATTTATGTCACATGGTTGAAATGCTGTCTGGCGGTATCTCCCCCCCACCCCCACCCCAAAAAAAAAAAAAAAAACATATACACACACATGTATGTATATATATATAATGTGTGTTAACTGGGGGGGAAACACTGGACTGAAATATGTGTGGATGTCACTTTCTGTCTTACAAATGTTCAATAAGAAGCTGACCATTACAGACCAAACAAAATAAACACACCCATGAAATTCCACTGTAAGATCATATGTTGCTCCTCAGTCATGTGCATCTTTTGGACGTTGTTGGTGTTTGTGCTGTTTTGGTTACACATGTCAACCGCAAACCAACTTGACTTCAACATGGTACTGTCTGTCCAGTTTTTTTTTTGTTCTTAAATGCATCACCCTCTTACAACCATACCACTACTTCGTGTCCAAGACTTCTCACCAATTTTGCAGACAAACGTAACATTTCATTGTAAATATGTTTTCTTTCTTCTCTTGCTCACTCTCCCTTACCTAGGTGCAATTTTTGTTGCAATAAATACAAAACTGTTGTGCTACTTAAAATATACAAGTTCTTTTCTTTCCCCATACACTCATGTGTTATTTAGTGATTTGGGTAAATGCCAGGTTTCAAAGTGTTTATTTACTCATTTATTGTTGTCAGGTAAACAGAATATTTTCCAGTAGGTTTAGTGATTGAAGTGGTTATAGCTGACCCTTATCAAGAGTTCTGAATTTTAATTACCTCCGCCAAGAAGGTTATGTTACTGCCGGCATTTATTTGTTTGTTGGTGTGTGTACAACATAACTTGAAAAGTTATGGGTGGATTTTGATTAAATTTTCAGGATAGGTTGGTAATGGCGAGATCTGGAAGTGATTAGTATATGAAATCTGATCATCTTCATTCAGTGAAACGCAATCATTTAGACAAATACATACAAATATGCAGTTTTTACTCAAAAAAAGCCTTTCCAAGACTTAAACTAAACCTGTCAAACCCAGAGGTTTTAACACGTTCAATATTCTTGTTCTAAATCTGTCAAAATTCAGATGTGACATCTTCAGGTGTGAACAGTTCTGAACAGAAACTGGGGTTATGCTCCCCTACAAATAGGTTTTAAATAGTGCACCCCCCCACACCACACCAAGATCAGTACTGGTTGCACAGTCACCTCACAGCGAAGTCCTGGGTTTAACTTCAGCGGTGACGGATGCAGAGGAGAATTCATTACATTGAATTGAGTGGCTCTAAATCCACCTTTCTGAACATACATGTGCACAATCTCCCACATTGTGTAACTTTTCCTAACTTCATGACAAATGAAAAATTATAGAATTGACATTTCCATGTGTCTCATGACCACAGGGATCCTAGTGATTCGACAGAAAAGAAACGTAATTAAAAACGTTTGTTCCACACCACGATATTGGAACTAAATGGATGCCTGTGATAACTACACCCCACATTGTGTTGGATAGAACACAAACCATAACTTCTTGGTAATTCTTTGTTCAGCTGGACTGGTTTGGCTAAACCAGTCCATCTGAACAAAGATGAATGAAGACCTGGGCAAATGAGAACCTACAGGCATATCAATAATACAGTTTACAAACTATATGGAACTACATTTTCTACCATGTCATATCATGTACCATATCATGTATTCATATGTTGAACAAAGTCTCGTAATGTAGGACACCAGATCACTCTACCTGTATATTTTATATACACCAAACCCAAATTGTTCCAACATTTATTGGTTGTATATGTAGAAGTGTGGCAGTTGCAGTGGTAATTCTCAGACTAAAGACACAGTGCAACAGGTTATGTATAATTTATTTTTTCTGTCTAGAGTATCTTGTCATTAAAATCAAAATGTCACCATTTTTAAAATCATATACACGCAAGTACGCATTTAAATGTTAGCACAGCTCCTTAAAAATTTATACATATGTACTTTTTTTGTACTTGTGGACAGACAAGCAGGAAGTGGTCATTCAGATTGCAAAGAGGTGGGAAACACAACGAAGGAAGGCCCAACCCACCAAACTTGCCACAATAACAAATCAATCCCACTCCCTCAAATTTAAAACAGCGATGCAGGCACCTCCCGCATGGAGGAACTTCGACAGGGTGGTGGGGAGGGGGAGGGGGGGCGTAGAGAGAGAGAGACAGAGAATATACAACATAAACCCAAGCCCCATTCTCCACTCCACACTGAAGAGAGGAATCTGTATGCAGACATAAATACTAGTTCGTGCATCGTCTCAATCAGCTTCCTCTCCCCTCAACCAATCAGCAGGTTCAGTAGTGTGCAGGTTTGTTTTTTTTGTTTGTTTTGTTTTTTTTTGGGGGGGGGCTCTAAGTGTCTGTCCTTTACATACATTTATTAATAGAAACTATGTTACAGAATTTCCCAAGCATGAATTACAGGCAACCCACTAGCACATTTAACTGTACAGATCTCAGCAGAGCCAGCAAAAAAAATAAAATCTAAATTCCAAGTAGCAAGGTTATCACCAACAGTTAAGAAGCAAATATATACAGCTGTCCATTCAGAGAATCACTCTATGGTACAGAAAAATTGTACTTGGAGGGGGAACAAAAATTGTTTTAACGATTTCATTGTGATTAAAAAGATGGTGTGGGCGGAGCAAGCTGCTTGGTGTGTTAATTATACAAGGCAGAGGACCAACCACCCAAATGAACGCTTCAGCTGATCTGTGCAGCTTTGCTGCAACACAAACACAGTGCGCGTCTCCTTATGGTTTTCATAGACCGGCCACTGGTCATGGTTTAAGGACTGCTGCTGATCAAAGTGAGAAAAAAAATAAAATGGGGCCGTGTGAGCTGCCTGTTGTACGTTCAGTTTATTTTCAGGTTAATGTGATGTGATAAGGGGTCGTCAATTAACAGTATGAAAAGCAAATGTAGCAGTAGTAAGAAAGATTAGACATAGTAAGGCAACAAACAAAGAAAATGCTGATATGACCTAGGGAAGGGGGGTTTGCTTTGGGTGAACACAGGGAGAGCTGATGGAACAGAAAAGCTGTGTTAAAGTGTCGTTTTTATCTTCATCAAAAGACATACACACACACACACACACACACACACCCATATTCTTAACACACAGACACAAATACACACACATAAGCTGGAAAGCACCCACAAATTCTGTGATATCTCATAAAGACTGGGAATGTATTTTTTTTTCCTTTCTATTCCTAGTCTTGCGGTGTTGAGAACTCGCTTTTTTGTGCCCAAGCAGCAGAAACAGAATTAAAACCAAAAAGCTGGTAGGGAAGCCCGCTGAAAAAGCTCGCTTCACATTCTTCATCATGGATGTAAGAGCCTCTCTTGCCCATGTGGCTGTGTGATCCAATGAAGTGTTGCCTTCGCTTTCCATAGAGATTTGCAACATAATTATTACAATGTTGAATTGGTTAAACTGTGCAGAAGAGGTGTCAGGAGTTTGGGATTATATTGTTTTGATCTGATTAATGCCAGTGGTGGAAGGTGTTATAACGCAGTGTTTGCATGTCATATATAGCAGGTATAAAACCAAACATAAAAAAACAAACAAACAGTCTTGGTTTATCATTATCCTTTTAACGTTACGTCTAAAGTGTCAGTAACCCGTGTGATGTGTGGTGGATTCTATGATACTGTGACAGGGGGACTAGACTGAATGGTGCAAAGGAGCAGAGGAGGAGTTATGGGATGACAACACACTGAGTTTAAAGAAGAGGAGGGTCCACACAGCCCATCTCAGTCTAGCCCGGGTCATGATCAGTCCACCCGCAGCTCCCACAGGGTGAACGGATGTGCGGCAGTGGAGGAGTGGAAGGATGGAGGAGGGGGAGGGCAGGTGGGTGGGACACACATAAAGAGAGAAAGAGAAGGAGATAAAGGGATGATGGGAGTGAGGCTTTTGCTTGGTCATTAGCAGCCACAGCCTTCCCTCTGGGGTTGTGGTTCGCTGGTTAGCCGGCCACCCTGGGGGGCTGAAGGCTTGTGCTGGACCCCCGACTCAGCAGCGTTCAGATCCAGGCTACCATCTTGGATGTTTTGGTAGATTTTCTTAGCGGCTTCCAGGAAGGCATCTTCAACGTTTTCACCTCTGTGGGCAGAGAGAGACAGAAGAGACAGAAATGTGAAGAAAAAACTTAACAGTAAAAATAGCAGAGGTATGTTCAGACTCTGGAATTATGGACTTACGTCTTTGCACTGGCTTCCAGAAACAACAGACCTGCAGAAGATAAAACAAAGACATCAAGCATTGTTCTGAACTCGCATACCTCAAAAACCAGCCCTCATGTACTCCCTCTGTCAATTACAGTGATGATTTAACCATATCTTTATTCGTGTCACTTTGTCTATTAGTTTCTGCCTTGCTAAATAAACACAAAGACATAAGGCTCCTTGAATCACCAGTTTACCATGGTGGAGAGGTTTCAGTGCTTGAACAATCCTAAGAGCCATGTTGTCAGGGATGTCTAGCCCCCAGTTGTCTCTCAAGGAAAAAAGGTCCTAGGTGATTGGTCAGATTAAGTGTAAATCCTGACCTATGCGATGTCACACAAGGAACCCCATTTCCCTCACCCTAAGTAGGCTTACCAGAGCCCCACCCTGGGGCCTGGTCTGGGGGAGGGGCTCCTTGGTGAGTGCCTGGCGACCAGGTCTTAACCCATAAGGCCCAGCTGGGTATGCCCTGAATGAGTAATGCCCCGTTTCCACTACATGTTACCGGCTCTACTTGACTTGACTCAACATGGCTCTTTAGAGTTTCCATTTACGAAAAAGGATCTGGAATCTGGGACCCAATACCACCTGTGCCAAGGTTCCAAAATGTTGGGACCAACACCAAAATGTGATGTCTTGACACTGCAGACCACTGATAAATCAGACACTTTTCTCTGTGACCCGCTGATTTACAAAAATCAGATGTGGAAGTAGATGGTGAATAGCGACCCCCTGGGGTGAAAGTTCTATGGGTACCAATACTGTCAGAAGACAAGTCATTGTGCCACCCTCCCAAACAACACGTACCCTAACATCAGAAAACACGCAATGAAGATGTCCACACTTTTTGGCAGTACGTATATCTGTGAGCAAAACTTTTCACACATGAAACTGCTGAAAACTCCATTGAGATCAAGATTGACAGATGAACATCTGCATCAGTGTTTAAGACTGGCAATGACTAGCATGAAACCTGACATTCAACTTCTCACCAGCCAGATGCAGGCCTACAGTTCACACTGATGAACATACAAAGGTAAGCTCACTTTTCTGACTTGAATGAGTCATTCTGAGTATAAACAAATATAATCAGAATAAAATCTACTGGGATAAAATCCATTTCCACAAACATACTGGTGTGGTACTGGTTGTGCTGTATCATTTAGTTCAGTTTCTCAGCCTGCTTGGTTTGTGGTTTTCACAGGGAAGTTGTTGAGAGAGAGAGAGCTGCAAACAGCGATGTCTACAAGCCTACTGGAACCTACAAAAGGATTATAAGGAAGGAACACAAGAACTTTGAGAGACTGTTCATGAGTCATTTAAGTAAGAGATTCTGCTCTGACAACTAAGCTGAACTTGGACCTGTTAAGATTGTGCACGGCACAACAAAAAGTTTATGTTCCATGGACTTTTTTTTTTTTTGTGAAGAACCCAGAGGGTTATTTGGTTATTATTTATTTCATTAATAGTGTTATTATTTATTTCCTGACTTTTGTTCTGTGAAGAATCCAGAAAGGGTTATTTGGTTGTGCTTTTTGGAAAAGCATATTTTTTTATGTTTAGGCACTCCTGCAATCGTCACACTTTTTCTGTTACAAACTGACCCTGGCCCCCCATCAGAGAAGGGAAAAGTTATGTGGCCCACAAAGGAAAAAGTTTGGGGACCCCTGATCTATATGAATAAAAATGGCTAAGAGACACAAATAAAAGTTCAGTAGAGTTATACTGGTCGCTGTAGCCTAGTTGTTATCTTACCTCCAGATCCCTTTGAAAAATAGTGAGTCCATACTGCCCACATCGTTGCAGCCACAGATGTGTCCAAATACAACAAGACTTTTTCTTTTTGTGTCTGTGCATACAATTGCCAAACCTGTCAACATGGTGTAGATTTTTTTTGTCTTCATCTTGGTTCCTAGTTTTCAAGGACTAGGATGAATGTTTCAGTGTGCAGCTGTGGACTGTCAACTGTTTGTACATTCACTCGTATGGTGTGTGCAGTTAAAGCCACATGTGATTGTAGACCATACAGTGTGCACTTCACCCCCAAGTTTTGGCTGACATCATGTACGATTCAATTCCACAGTGTGGGCAGGGGTTAAATGAGAAACAAGTCTAAATCACACAGTGTATTCCCAATTTAATAGATTATTAGAAAAAATAAATCCAGGTTGACCCCTTCAACCTGAATTTTCCCCTCACCGTTCTCCTCGGCAAACTGCTTGGCTTCTTCATATGTGACATCTCTCTGCGCTTCCAGGTCAGCTTTGTTTCCTATGAGAATGATCACCTGAGAATACACAGAGAGGAAGAATTTAACACTGTTCAAAACATGGCGGGTCTGTCAGGGAGAAATACGTTTGCATACTTTCCTGTAAGAGCTAACGAAGCAGCAGACAGTGATGAAAAACAAACAAAAGAGTGCTAGTCTAAGGAACTGACACTGCCTTGTGAGTAGAGTTAATGGTGCTTTGGCTACTGTGCTGTGAGCTGCAACAAGTACTCGAGTCATTAGAGTATAAAAAAATCATCGAATAATTTATTTTGCCTTGAGTATTTGTTTAATTATTAATTTCATTAAGCAGCTCCGGCTTGGACTGCTGTTCACCACTGGGACTCAGTGGTTGGTGCCTGGGACAGGCACATTCTTCACCCACTTCAGTACACACCAAAGCTGCTCACCCAGACACCCTTCAGGTGAATCTGAGGAATGAGCAGCGGTCCCAGCGAGGGTCCAACTGTTCAGGGGTCATGGCTGAGGTTGAATATCAGGGGAGTCACCCTGTCCACAACTGTCCAAAGGCTGCGGTCCTGTCCGCGCTGACACTGGTACCAGGGTAGCTTGTCATCGAACTGGATCTTGGCGTTGATGGGTTAGAATCGCTTTAGAGTAGGGATGCAAATTATCGATTAATTCATTAATCATTAGTTGATTGACCTTATCGATCGACTTACGATTAATTGATAA
>JAPSES010000081.1:13162447-13179455 GCA_029822895.1 Maxillicosta whitleyi | reverse complement strand
ACACACACACACACACACACACACACACACACACACACACACACACACACACACACACACACACACACACACTTGTTTTTTGTTTTTTACCGCTTTCCACATTTTATAACAATCAGCTACTTTTATACCACGTCACTGAACACTCCTTTTGATCAGGTTTTGTCATCAAATGGAAATTACTGCAATGAGAAATAATGAAAAATACAGCTACAAGCCTCATCTACCCCTTATTTACATTATTGAAGATCAGCAAGAGTAGAGCATTGTTAAGTACTTATATATATTATAATAATGTCACCTCAGATTTAATGACAATTTAGAGTTAAGCTGAGCAAAGATCAGTGTACTGAGTGGGGTGTATATTTTTGGTTTCCTTGAATAGATACAACACAATTCTGTTGTTAATTCAGCTAAGACAATGTTAATTCATCTTGACCAACATATATACCTATAATTTTCATTCATGTTGTGCAACGATGAATGTATTTTTCAAAAGGTGATCATCACATCTTTCCATTCTGATTCTTTTTTTAAACTTCACTCTCCTTTTCAAAGGAATGTTGTCCCAGACTCTCTTTTCCCTCTCTATGACCGTCTCTTTGTGGTTATAGACTTTACCCCCCCTCTGGACCAGAGGATCACAGAAAATGAAAATAATCACTAAAGTAGGAGAGCACCATAGACCCTGGATAACAAGATGAGACAGACTGGTAGGATATTCCCCACAGCCCATTTTCTACACCTTGGTACTCAAAGTACTTTACATTCACACTCATACACCAGTAGGCAGCTCCTATGCTAATGTAGCATGCAAGGCCAGACCCTACTGGGAGCAATTTAGGGTTCAGTGTCTTGCGCAAGGACACTTTGGCATGTATACAGTGGGAGCCTAGATTTGAACCATCAACCCACTGGCCAACCCACTCTACCAACTGAGCCACAGCCACCCACACATGTGAAATACTTGTAGATGTTGATAGTGTTTGTAATAATAATTTGTGAAGTAATTGTAAGCTGATCATTAATAAATATTAACATAATACTATCTTACCTAGATTTAAGCACATCATCATGAACTAAATTATTTAGGTATTTAAAAGTAAGTATTTAAAAGTACACAGTAAGCACATCTTAGTATTTTTGTTTTCTAACGTGATGCATATTGCTATAGTCATTTTATTTCCCAATTCATTTGTGAATTAATACAAGCCACATAAAATATCAGGTTTTAAATTTATCATTGACATTTAGATATTTCATATTGTTGTTGTGTATACTTTTATATGGTTGCTAATTATATTCTTTCCTATTATGATCCTATTATTTTTAAAATGTCAGCTTGTACAAAATCCTATTTGAAACCGTTCTCATCTTCGTGCACTTCATTCAATTGCCAAAAGATGGAGCTATAGTCATTGGTCAACATCAGACAGGGAGTTGACTTCTTGTCAGTTCAGAGCTGCTGAGCTGTCTGGGCCTTGGATCATAGTTTGAGTTCTGGTTGTTTGTTTCTGGATTTCAAATGATTTTCAGTGTCATATCCAGAAAAACTGTCCAGTGCAGTTCACCAAGAGGGCAGTCCAGCTGAAGGTGACAGAACCGAACCTTTGAAGCAGACACAGTACCACTCAGTTTCATTTGGCTGAATGATTAAAGAGGTTTTATGTATATACGTGTGTGTATGTCAAACCAGGTGCAGAGCTAACAGGTTGGCATCTGTTGTCTTGAATAATATCAATGTGAAAGACATAATGACCTACAATTACAGTTGTGGTGACAAGACAGGAAGAGGAAATCTGTCACAACTTTTTCCATAAGGAGAATTTGGGTTTTTGATTGGCTGATTTGTTTACTCTCACAAAACATTTCTTTTATTCTTTTTGACTCTTATATATTTGTTAACAATAATGAAGAAAAAAATATTTTTTTTTGGTCAAATCTGACATTAACTGAACCAACAATCCCTCGTCTTCCCTCCCCCTTATGTTTCTGTCCCTCCCCTACACATCAAACCCTGGATGGCACGCAAAGTCCTGACCACCAGTGCAGGGTGGCGCCAAGGGGTTACAAAGTGTGTGTGTGTGTATGGATCAGTCCGTTTTGGACAGCAGAGACCCCGGATATGTTGTGTAAGTGTGCTGTGGACAGGGGCCAGACAAGACGTGACCTTTGAGAGGAAGCTCAGCCAGTATTATAGGCCCAATGGATATCAATCAACACCCTCTGTCCCACTCCCCAACTAACCACTTCAAACACACATGAGGCAATGACCACTTGGTCATTTTATTTTTCTTTAATATAAATGAACTAGACACATCAGAGTTACTCAGTAGTCTGTATAAAGAAAACTGTTTCTCACTAACACCATAAAATGAGTTGATTTACTTAATGAACTGCTATGATGTGTGCATTGGTACTGTCTTCCACTGATAACAATTTTGTATTTAACACACTTGCAGAAAAATCTGAATTTCTGTTACAGAATAACAAAATAACACCAATTGTTTTCAGCATGGATATGGGTGTAAAACACAATCACCAGCTTACAGAGAAATAAAGTAGAAACAATTCAAATGCAGCTCTACAACAGAAAGACTGACCTTTCCAGTGACACAACACTGTGTCTAATGTCTACCTTTACATATTTTTCATTTTGTTGCATGTTATAAATTGTTTGCGTCTTGTGTGTTTTTTTTTTTTTTTTATGTTGGTTTTCTTAAGTATTTCATTACTGAAGCTTATCCTCCATATTTGAAATGGATTTAGTGAGGTGACTGCTCATAAAAACTTCAAGAGAATGCTAATGAACTGTTTTTTTTTTTTTTTAAAGACTTCACAAAGCATATTAACATAACCATATTAATTTATTTTTTTTTAACATTTATTTTACTGTCCTCGCTGGTGAGTTGGTGAAGAAAAGTTTTGAAACCTATTTTGGGTGTCGACCCTGAGTTCGGGAAAATAGTTTTGCATCACTGCTGCTATTAAAATGTGACTATTTTTTTGATACTGTAGAGTACTTTTATGTGTGTTCATACTTTTGTGATGTACATTTGTACAATGTAGACACTATGAAGATAAGAAATCATTGTGATGGAAGGTAATAAGATCCAAATAAATGAATTAATCAACAGAATAAATATATACGGTATATTTAAATACAGGAATATTAATGATAATTATCTGTGATGCAGTGGTATTGGCTGATCCAGCAGATGTGATTCTTTCTCCTTTAATACTGATGTGACCTAGATTTGTGCCAGTCACCTGTATCTGCTGGATGTAATAATTTATTAGTCTTCGAAACCCCACTGTAATTTAGCAGAAGGACTTTCATGCCTCCCAACTGAAAAAAAGTATCAGCAGATCAAAGCTCTGGCTTGATTCACCTCCTCTGCAGGCAGTTCAGAGTCTAACTTGTGCTCTGGACAAATGACCAACAGGTCAGGATTTCAGTTCCGATGAGGGTAGAGGTCACGGGCCTGGGACTGACCCCGGACTGATGCCACTGTGTTGTAACATGTGTCTTATAGTGTCCAATTCCAGGTTTCGCAGTCAAACTGATGTCTAATCTTTTATTCAGTGGAGCTGTAGCAACTGATAATAGTGAGATGATGGATTTATGGTGATTTATGATGGACATATTTATAGTTTTTAGGCAATATTTTTTGCAAAGTTTTAGTGTCTGGATTGTATCATGTTCACTTTTACTGATCCTTGGTAAACAGTAATCAGATCTTTGCTCAAGTCAAAATTAAAAGTATTGCAAATATTTTTCTCCTCATATTATCACCTTTTTCTTTTGCTGCGGCAACTATAACAAACTTCTGGAGGTAACGATATGTTCACTTCAAGGTTGCTACAGAACTACTCACTAAGTGTTGCTATGTGCTGTAGCTAAAAATCTTTTTAATCTACCGGTCAGATTCAACTTGAAACACTTGACGTCATTTTCTGCTAATTTGCTGTATTTTTGCATCACAGAATATCAAAGAAATGCCAAGTAGGTTTGAACGAGCTAAAGATGTAGATAAAAGAGTAAGAGTTAATAGACATATGCATGTCTTAGTGTAGTCTGTGTCTGGAAAAAAGGTCTAAAGGTGCTAATTAACGAAGCTGTCAGTGGTTCCTTGAAGTGAAGTGAACTTGCCGATAAGCAGAGTGGCTGGTAGAGGAAGAGTGACGGGGCCCTTAAGCCATCTGGACCTTGTTCTCCTAGAGAGAGACTGTGGCACAAACCTGGCTATCAAAGCTTATGGAGGGATATGCAAAATATATTCACTTCTTGCTCATAAATAAGGAAATAGTGGTACATTAGTTGTGGATGTGATCAAAATTTCAAGCACAAAAACTAGAAGATGCTCTCTTTAATGTTAGTTTTAATACACACATTTGTGGTTTACATATCTTCTGTTGTACGCTGTATTGCTACTCTTAGGAGTTAGGTAGTTTAGATTCAACCATAATTTAAACACAGAAACTATATGATATTCTCTTTCAAATGAAGTCTACCACATGCATATTTGGTCCTTTTCACTAACTTTTCTTACCCTAAGCCTAAACCTAAACCTATAATGCATCACAAATGTAACCTTAACCTCACCCACAACCTTAACCCTAAAATAAACTGCTTGATCTATTAAGAAATTAACAAAGTTGATATTATAATAATTGCGTATTTCAAGTCTTCTGCAAGTCTTTAAATAAAATAATCAAAAATGTTGTACCTAAAATAATAGTTGCTGATGGTATTACTAGACGTGGTTCAGTAATGGCTTTTCTCCCTCTCTCTTTCTCAGCCAGAGTCGCTGAAGCACAATCCTGTGACTCTGGAGGGCCAGTGGAGCTCATCTCCTGCAGATAATCAACCATCATTCTTTCATGAGGCTGTGAGTGTTCAGTAGAGACTCTGCAATCTCCCCTGCTGCTTCTGCGAGCAATACATCCTGCTACACGTTGGGGAACATGACAACTGTACTCCCTCCCAACTCATTGCACCTGAACACACTCCTGTATCTCATGACATGATAGGCCAATCACATCTCTCACTGCTCTGGCTCAGCTTCAAGAGGGCTTGAGGTAGAAATAGTAGTACATTAATGATATTCTATCAAAATGAACCTCACACATAAGCAGTATCTTGAATCTTTTGCATGTTTTTCCCCATTCATGTAATTGTAACTGTTATTTCAACCTTAACTGGTTTTAAGGGGTAATTTGTGATAGCAGCTTTTAAGATGCTTCAAAGTCTCAAAGCAAATTCACGTTTTTTGGTTGATGTTAACACAAGTGGTATGAATGGGATTGTCCTGTTATGGTGGATGACTGAAACAAAAAGCCATTTCAGTTTTTTTGAATGAAATGTTTTTATTTCACATGACTTAATAAAGGCATGCAATTAAATGTTATTAAAGCACAGAACTGAATGAACAATTTTACATCCACTAGACATAAAAATTTACAGAAAATAGACACAATTAAATATTTTATAAAAAGTTTTAATGTATCTTACTATCAAAGTATATCACAGCCATAATTGCAGTAGTACAAGTTTAACCTACATCTCTTACTAACCATTAACAAACTGTTTTTTTTTTTTTTTTTTAATTACCTAATGTCTGAAAATTCACTGTTTCAAAATATACATATTATGCAAAGAACAATACAGACCTCTCCGACCCAAAACATGTGCCTCCACCTTCTCTTCATTGTCAAATTGACCTGTTCACTTCATTCACAGATTTGGGTTGAATATAAACTGCACAATGCAGTCTTTAAAATGCTTATAGCAGAAATAAATACAAATGATCCCAGATACAAGCAACACAAATATAATATGTAATACCTTGAATCTATTGTATCAGAATGTGGGATTGCAAATGCTTGAAATATACCAACGCAATGGATTAAAACACTTAACCTGCTTTAAACATTAGAAAAGATCAGTTTCAGTGTCAACATCAGGAGAAAATGATGCATGTGGAGCTGTCACAAAAACACACTTCATACAATACAATAATACAATAATTTCTAGATGGTTAGATAGTTATCTGATGCGTCACTGTTTTTTTTTTTTGTAGGACACAAATCAAATAAATAACTTTCAAAGATGCCAATGTATCTATCATGTATGTAGGAAAAGTATTAAATGCACTATGTTCATGCAATGTATCAGAAAGCATACCGTGCTCCTCTGAGTTAGTTACTATTGAATGCCTTCCATCTTGTGGTGTTGGCAAGTTTTTCCATATATATATGAAAATGTATTTGCTAAGGTTAGATGCTCTAAAGCTAACAGCACATGCAACAGCATGTGGAGACTTTTTAAGGCTTTTTATGTGTGTTCCAAGGTACTCATGTACAGCATTGTAGTCTTGATACTTAGTGTGTATAAAACCTATTTTTCTTTTTCATTGACTTGATCTCACAGTCATTATATCTTTTTTTTTTTTATTAGCATGTGCTCTTGCATGTGTGTTTGTCTTTACACTCCCATCATCTGTGCGCTTGTGTTCGTGAGACATTGTATTATCAGTGTGGTTCACTGGTTCAACAAAAAACAGTCCAAATGATATCCAGAGCCCAGACATCAAACACCGGAGGCCTGTTGAGTTATGGTGCATCGATCGACTGCAAGAACAAAGGCGGCGATGGTTAAGGGGATGGAAATCGCGGAAGAAAGAGATAGATGAAGCAGACAGAAGACAAGCAGCCCGGGGTCTGCAGCAAATTCTGTTTGGGGTCTGAGGTTCTGGGCTTCATGTCAGTCAGGATCTGGGGGAAATGTTGCTCCCTTGAGAAAAAGAATAGAGAGGGGAAAAAAGAGAGAGGGATGCAAGGGGATGTGTGGGGCACTAAGTGTCTGGATGAAAGGTGACACTAACCAGGTGCCCTCATGGTTCAGCTGTCAATCCATTGCTTTCCCCTCTGCTCTGCAAAAGTAGATCTCTGGGAATGGTTATTTTATAAAACAAAAACAAAAAATAAATAAATAAACAAAACAAAAAAAACCCAAAACAATCTAAAGTCAGGTGCTATTTTGAGTATCCACAGCTCGTGGGTTTCTGCCTGTGTGTGTCAGTTGTGCATGGGCACATGTCTGAATAGTGATGAATAACCAGACCCTTCTTGGTTATCTCGACTTCCTTTAGAGTTTCAGGCAGAGCCAGATGTAGCTATTTATCTTAATTTTTCCTCTCACTTAGCCTAGATTCCGTTGGAGGCCTTTTCACTTTTCATTACATTATAGAAAGATGCATCTTTTTTTTTTTTTTTTTTTAATCGGAAAACAATCTGGATGTGTTGAGTTCATGGCTGTTCATAATTGCAAATAAAATAGCCAGTTTAAGAAGAAGGCAGCACTGTCAGTGGTAGCTCTGACCTGAAATAATCACTGTATGACAAAAGATGTGTGGCCTCTGGAAGCTTCCTCTCATGCACATACAGGTTTCATTTCATGTAGTCGTAATCACGCTAATGCATTAGAGGTGTACTTGAATTAAAGAGCTTTTGAAACATAGATCCTGTGAGTGTGAAGTCAAAGGAGATGGACCCTTCACACCGGTGTAAATGTCAGACTAGGTTAAAGCTCAGAAGATAAAATATTTACAGCATTTCACATTGTATGCATCTGTCGTTGACTGAATCCCAACTGTGGTATGTTTGCAACCAAGCTGGTGAATATAGCTTACAATATTTACAAATTTTACAATATTTGTTACTATGGCATGAACACAAAATTTAATTTGTCACTCAAATAACCACAACATATATTTTCATATTTTCAAGGCCTCAGATCCAGCAAGATGTCATTAATTCATGTCTTGTGCTAGCAGACTGACAGCAGGCACACATGTGTGTTTACAATTAACACATTTTAAGCAGCGTCATCATCAGTGATGACAGACCACAAGCCAAGAAGCTCCTGTCCAACTGTGGGAAGGCACAGCATACTGAGCTTTTTCTATGTGATAGAATGACCTATCCACTTAAATTAAAGAGTGAGGGAAACCACTTGCATGAGCAGTGTCATCATATGAGTTTCCTTGTCTTAATAAGCTTGAGAGAAATTACTTAGCATTCAAGCACAGTCGGTATTTCAGTCTGCTTTGATGACAGTAAAGAAAAGTTGCACATGTTATGATGGTGCTGTGTTGTTTTAATAAGAAAAAGCTAGTAATATCCTCTGCAATTATTTACAGAGTTAAACCACGTCAACAGTTTGATCAGATTGGTCAGGTAGAGGTGAATGATATGACTTCATCAATGCACAATTTGTGGTTTTATTCAAGGTTTATTTTGTACATGTTCTGAGTTGAAATACATGTCAGTGTTTTATTATTATGCTCTGTTATATTAATTTAGCATATTTAATGTTCTGAAATGTTCCACTGTTCGCCATGCTTTAAGAGAAGACTTTTAAAAGTAAAATAACTGTCTAGATTCTTCTGCTTGAAATAAATAACAGTTTACCACTTACTGAATTAATTATCAATATGGACTCATATGACAGATTTTATTATAACATTTTTGGTCATATCACCAATTGTAAGTATCCTGAATATTTTTCTTGGCTTTTCCACATTTAAAAATATTTTAACACCCTGGACCACTATCAGTCATTGTAGTATTTGTAGACACCAACAGAGGTTCAATGATGATCAGGAAAATACTGCGGTAAACACAGCCCCATGTGTGTGCAGCGTGTATATGCACATGGCATATAATCCTTGCAGAGGCACATGGCTGCGGCATATGTATGTGCACAGAAACAGCTATATTGTGTCACAGTAATTGATAATAAACAGGTCTCATGGCAGGGATTTTATAGCTTTTCCACTCTTGTTAATTTGGACAAAAATGCAAAGGTTCTTTCCTTCCCAAAATTTAAGTAAGGCATGCACTGACTGGTTCCATGAACATACCTTTGTTTTGGGCACTGGTGACCAGCCCACTTGAAACGGCTGTGTCAACACCAGAGACGGAAATCAGGTGGTTGCTGTGTCAGGCCCAACACTGGACAGTGTGTACGATTAGGGATGGCTGTGGTCCCAGATTTTAGTGGCAGTTTCCTCTGACTACAGGTTATTGATGTTGAATATTTTATGACAGGGTTCACATATGTTTTTAGCTCCAGACCCAAATGGAAAATTGATATCACTTCAGGACCCAAATATACAAGACAACATTTTTTTTTAGCTGTTATAATTTGTAACTCTTTTAATTTTAAAGTGAAGGACAAAAAAAAGAAACCATTCAGTCAGGCAGATGGAGAAGTAATCATTAAATTCAGATATAAATTTCAAGGGTCTTTTAATTTTCTTGTATAATGTAATAGTGATGCCTTTTTAAAAAACAAACTTGTAAATACTTTAGAGCATATTATAATATTATAGATTGTTAGTTTTAGATCATTTTTAAACTTCTGGCTATAGATTAATACCACAATGCATCAAACCATAGAAATAAGTCATTTATTCCTTTATGTATATATTTATTTCTCTATTTATGTGTATATTATATAAAAAGTTAAACAAAAAATGAAATGTAATGAAGAAGATTAAGGTAGTGTACAATGAAAATACTGCAGTTCATTGAGGTATATCACATTTTGTGCATTATTAGTGTATTTGAGTAAATGTACTGTTGTGTTCCACCACTGGAATGAAAACAAATTAAATCGCATATGATAGCCTAAGTTAGTAGTGAGTGGATAGTTTAGTGGTTTACACTGCTGACTTTTGTGTGGAAGGTTGTCAGTATGAATCCCAGCTGGTCCCTTAGACAAGGCCTTCTGTGCTATACATGCCTATACCTTGTAAATCGCTTTGGATAAAAGTGTCAGCCAAATGTAATGTAAAAGTTAGTGTATTATATCTCCTCTGTCAGTTGGTGACCCAATGACAAAGTCTCCAGCACCTGTTTTGGGTCCTGTCCTTAAGTTTGCAAAAGGTTTTATGATAACATATTGAAGACCTATTTCTAAGTACAAATTTCTGATGCTCTGAACGATAGTCGACATTGGGGAAATGATCTTTGAAACAATTTAAAAGATGATATTTTTGATTAAAGATTTTGAGAACTGCCCCATTCCATACAAAGAGACAACTGAGTTTTGTATAGTTTCAATTAAGCATGTAACACTCATTAGAATACTTTGCAGCTTGAGTGATTTGAGTTGCATGCATGAATAAATTCTAACAATTCAGTCCAACCATACATATTTTCAGTCATTGGTTCTAGATGGTAAACATTAACAGTGATATAAAGTCTAGTACATTACAAACCGTTTACCAACAGGGGGCATTTGTTCTTTGGAGTCACCAACTATTTTGTGTGAAATCAACCATCCAGATTAGAAGTCCTAACCTAGTCCTTTCTGTGGGGGATAGAGGTTGACCGGCGGTGAGCGGGCCAACAAGAGGAGGGAGGGCTGGGAGCGAATTCTTGTCCAAACATTCTGCACGCGGATTTGTATTCATTGCACCCCTGCTGTTATTGATATCATTACGCGGGGTGCACATGCTGTGAGGACGGGGCTGGGACTGGCAGCAGGGAGGTCAGGGAGCTGCAGGCCCTAACGAGAAGTGACACTGGCTCCAGGTCGGCCAAGCATCCACCGGATTTCAATGGGAGCCGCACTTTCCCAGTCAGCGCATTAGATCAAAGATCATTACCTGCTAATAAAAACACATGAACGCAAAGGGGCTTCCCTTCTTCCACTCTTTTTTTCCCCTCATCTCTTTGCTGAGGCTTTGGAGGAAACGGGATTGAACACAAAGGATGAGACAGAACTGGCTACTGGACTGGACGGACCTCAATGGCCCCATGAAAATGAAAGATCCTATAATTTCCTGAGCTCATTCTGGCACCTTGGCTGTGCTTGCAGCTTAGCCTAGCACTGCAAGACATTGAGGCTGCAATAAAATGCTGGCTGTGCCGAGACCTATCCATATTTGTGAATCATTACACAATGGTGAATTCTAACAAAACTGCATTTCAACTCAGATTTGAACACATTTATCATTTCAACAGATATATATCTCCAGTTGGGGTTGGATGCATAATTTGCTCTGTATCCACCCCCTAGTCCTTCAGTCTATCTGCAGTAACAGAAGACAAGATCACAGGAGTCTTGTTAAGATAGGAACAATGTGTCTTGCTCCTGCTTCATGATACCGCCATGAAATCTGTCTCACAATGCCGATAAGATAGACATTTGGCCAACACAGTTAAAAATGAAAACAAGTGCCTTGGTATCAAGATTAAAAGGAAGCAGACATGTTAAAAGACTTAGCATTCTCTCTGGTGGTCTGCCAAATTACACTCCAGGATGCAAGGTTCCTGTAAGATATTCGTGAAATTGATGTTAAGATAAGATAAGATAAAAAAAAAAACAGGTATAAGATATACTTTATTGTTCCCGTGGGGACATTTTTCCTGGACTCTATAGTGCCACAGTTTCCAGGAAGACAGAATAAAGAAGAGCCAACAAAATAAAAAGGAGAGTATCAGATAAATAGATTTGCATGTGATATATACATATTGAGAAATAAGTTATTTCACAAATGTGTATTATATATATAGGTATGATATTATTGCACTATTTAGCTTATTACCTCGACCTGCTGTGTTGTCCACTTAATAAAGCTGAAGGATCTCAGTAGAATTGGGATAAGGGGATGGCAGAAGTATGTCACCTTCGGGTGGAGGCTGGGTTCTTGAAAAGTTGAACCCCCCCTGCCCAACATGGGATCCAGGGAGAGCAAGAGACACAGAATGGGGGGGCTACAGAGGGTATTTTGCTGCTGTACTGAAGGCTCCATGGCCCATTAATCGTTTGTTTGAGTTTCTGCCCCGGTGAGCATGTCATGTCTCCATTAGAGAGGGTTTGTTTCTTCTTCCTGTCCGCCTCTTGGCAGCAGGGGGCTCTCACACATCTCATTTGGCTGTGCACTGTTGTCTGGTGCCAGGCA
Source organism: Maxillicosta whitleyi (assembly GCA_029822895.1). Lineage (NCBI taxonomy): Eukaryota > Metazoa > Chordata > Actinopteri > Perciformes > Neosebastidae > Maxillicosta > Maxillicosta whitleyi. The sequence continues at coordinate 13,167,480 of JAPSES010000081.1, read as the reverse complement.
GACTGTCCAGTGTGTCTGCATGTGTGTATGTGCATGTACAATTGTACGGTGAATTTCATGTTTTTAGGCTGCTCATCTCTTAATTGAGTTAGGAGGGAAGTGATTCCAATGTGATCTGTTGTACAAACCAAATCCCTTCTAAAGACTCTTATCAGACACAGACTACCACAAATCATGGATTACTAATAATTGGATTACTTAAATTACGTTTGTCTTTCTTTGTCAGAGTAATCTGTAAAGTAATAAATAAAATCTACAATATTTTTAAAATATCAATAACTTTGATTAGCAGTGACACTAGTTTTTTTTGTTTTTGTTTTGTGTTTACTAATGGTAGTGTATTTAAAGTTTGATTAAAATTTTACAACAGCACACAACCTACCAGCAAGTTAACATATTTTATATGTTGTGCATGTGTAGGATAGTGCCTTTGCCAAATCTAGACTCTATCACAGTTTTACTGAAGCTTGGAGAACCATCAATCATTTATATTGTACCACTGTGTGTTACAGATTATTTGGAACTGAAAAACAGTCTCAGGTTTTCAAGTATGTGTTTTTGATGAAGTTGTATATTATGGAACAGTGAGCTAAAATAGTTAGTGTTTACACTTCTTTTTTCTTCTTTTCTCTGAGAAGATCTTTCTCTGATGCACTTGATTCAATTAATTATGTTATTATCTTTGTATTAAAATATATTTCAGTGCTAAGACACAACATTCCAGTCAGTCTGCCAGTGTATTTGGCTCTCCGGTGTAGATGCTGACCTACACTGCCACGTCCTATCTTGATGTTAGTTTGACCTTTGACCTAAGACTATGCTGTAGACATCAGCCTGCTGACCTGTCAAATGGGCCCCTTCATTCCTGTGACCCATGAAGCATTCTCCTTTAAACTGCAATATGGCCGCCAAGCTTTACAGAAGCCAGCCAATTAGCAAGTAGAAAGTAATCAGAGTGGCACAATGAGCCGAAACTAATAAAGCCCTCTATATCTGCCGCCCGCCCGTCTGCCTGCCTACTGCCTTAATGCCCTCATCACAGCTACGATCCTACCAGTAGTAGTGAGCACCAAAAAACTAATGAGTGTGACTTGTTTTCCCTGCAATACTTTGAAATACATCATGTGAGAATTATCCATTTTAGAATCATTATCTGATACACGACTGCTTATTTCTGTAATGAGTAAATAAATGAATCACTAGGCTACGTCACTGCTATTCTTCCTGGAATGTATCTTGTCCCACAGCTTTGAGGAAACACAGAAATCAAACATCAAAATGTGCAAAAAATAAATAAATAATAATAATAAAGTAATAATATGGGGTCTTTTCTTAACAATTGGAACAACTCCAAAAAAACCAAAACAAAAAAAACCAAAACACAAATCACGACAAGACAAAGACTTGAGGAGTTATTGTGCTCGATTGAAATCTTCTTTTTTTTTTTTTGCACGACATATTCAGTATATTTTTTTTTTTTTTCATATACTCAATTCAGATTTCATTATATTTTTTCAAACTAACCTAACCCTAACCCTGCTAAGTATAGAACACAAAAAGGGAAAGATGATGCTGGACATTGACTAAACAGAAAAGAGTGTTTTCACCCAAAAGGAAGATGAAGCACTGGACATGGATGAAAAGAAACAGAAGACAACAGACATAGTCTGACTTGAGGAAATATTATAAACCTTCTCTTAAACTTCTGTTACTCTACTCTGAGACCATTTACAACCATTACACCATATAGGCCATAACAACATCCACAGTTGTTACCTTTTATGTAAATACCGAAGCCCAATGACCTACAGAATTTCAACTATGAGCAGTAGTTCCCTCCAACATCCTTCAAACCCAGTAATAAATTAGAGCAGCATGTTTTCAAACTTTCAATATATATTATTACATCACATTTTCCACCATACAATTAACCTGTTCAGCTGGTGATATAAGGTACTACCTGCAACTGACAAACCTCTGTTTAACAGCTACATTAACAGCTGAAAGCATTGCAGCCAGGAAGCCCATGGAGGAGAACTATTTCAATGACTTTCATTTTGTTACCCTGAATGACACCACAAATCTATCAAAGTGTTGTATTGTATACGATGTGGGTGTATATCAGGGAACTATGGTGGCCAGGAGGTGCAAAACACTACGGCAAAAGACAAAGCACAACTTTACCAAAATGGAAAAAAGAAGGTATGATGGGTGATGATGCAATGACCGCTGATTAGATGAAAGAGGTTGTTTGTCCTTTGACCCGGAAACATGTTTTACACATGTTTTCTTTTGAAAATGAGTGTCACCAGTGATCACATACTCACTGCTATTAAAGCATATTTTGATGCAGGACATAGCTATACTGTGATACTGGATATGCTTTCAACAATTCATAACATTAATATGAGTATGCGTACGTTGAAGACACGTTTGAAAGAATCAAGGTTGCATCGACAACTCAACTATTGCCCTCTACCTGAAGTGAGGCGTACAATCCTTACAGAGCTGGAAGGACCGTGGCAACTGTTCGGCTACCAGACTATGTTTTGGTTAATGCCGTTGTGTTTTGTCTTTTACCATTGTGTTTTATCTTTTGCCGTAGTGTTTTGCACTTCCCCGCCACCGTAGAAAATCAATCACAACAGATCCCGGGTTTTCCTCTTAACTTCTTTACTCAGCTCTTATCCACTGTACCATTCTCCTTCTCCCCTTCTCTCCCCTTTCACACCTCTCTCCCTCTCAACAACGCCCCCCTCAGTGGATTCCCTCAATAACACACTATTAACCCAATACCACTGTAAATACATATACTGACCCTATTCCGCCCCGCCCATTGTAACAGTGAAATTTCTTCCGCTTTGTGTTAGAACTTCCGGTTATCCAGTTCCTGTATCTAGTAAAGCTGGAGATGACTTGGTTGCTGGTGGGATCACTGGGCTGCCTGGTGACACAGCAAGGGTTGGCGAAGAGGTAATTAATGGCCTGTTTGTGGCTAAGCTGTGGTCTGACATGGACCGATTTTCCAACTGTGTTCCTGCTTCACAGTGTCCGGTCATGTGATCAGCCTCTGCTGCATCGGTGGTTGATGCCTCTATAATGAGAGTAAATAACTATGGCTTATCTATGTTACATGACTTAACTACAGTTATTCTGAAAACACAATATTTATCCACATGTTGTCTTAAAACATATTAAACAATCTGTTAATGGTTAATAAGCAATAAGTAGCACAAGTGTAGCAAATGTAGCTAAAAGTTGCTAGTTCGCAATGCAGGTAAACTGACAGCTTCACAAACACTTTTCATGGGTGCTTCACTGGAGCTTCGTAGCCAAGTCATTTCTCAGGAAACAGGTGTAGTGGTGTTGGTTTTCCCTCGACAAAGTGAAACGAGCAGACATACGGCTTTTTTGGAGAATATTTTGAAGGATGATGAAGCGCCTGTAACTGCCTTACCTGACAGCTTCACAAGCACCTCCGAAAAAACCGTATGTCTGCTCGTTTCACTTTGTGGAGGGAAAACCAACACCACTACACCTGAGTGGTAAGAAATGAGAAATGCCTTTTTTGCTAATATTTATTTGATTCCGATCATGTTATAGTTTGCTATACTATGTTGCAAATAAAAATTAATTTCTGACAACATTTAGGCTATATATGTAAATCATTGTGGACGGAGGCAGAAAAGCCAGGTTGAGGTTACTGCACAAAGCCAGAATTTTATTTTCCTTGACCAGGATATGTACAATCAGGTTTGTATTTACAAGGCTGCAAATTAATATTGAAAAAGCAATAACTATGAATTATGAAAGAGCTGTAGCATCTTAAACCAGTCACAATGAACATTTGAAATATAAATAGTACAACAATGCTTCAGTTCCAGCTTCAGAGTTTGTCATGCCTTTTATGTATGCATGTATGTATGTATGTATTTCATTTCTTTTTTTTTTTTTTTTCATTTACTAGAAATTTCAGGTGACCCCATTTGAATTCCAGGCAACCCCATGTGGGGTCCCAACCCCTAGGTTGAAAAACACTGATTTAGCAAGTGCTACTAGACAAGATGAAGAAATAAAAGGAATTTGTACCAGGAATATAGATCACAAAATGAGTCTTTATGCTGATGATGTGTTACTTTTCCTCCATAACTCACAAGCATCTCTCTACCAGATGATCACACTTATAAATAACTACTCATCAATGTCGAATTATTCCATTGTCTGGTCCGATCATAACTCCACCCACTTTCAAGGTGTACCCAGACTCAAATATCAAATATTTAAGTATGAACATTTCACACAGGTTGTCAGAATGAACAAAGTTGAATTATGTTAATCTTTTGAAAACAACAGAGGATGATCTTTTGCAGTGGAGGCCCATACCCATATCAGTCAGGGAGAGTCACCACCATCAAAATGATGGTATCACTGAACGTTAACTATCTGTTTTTAGTGATGCCCATCAAACTGTCCTCTAGTTGACTCAAGTCACCAGACTCACATGTCTCTGAATTTCTTTGGAAAAACAAACCATCACATATTAGTTTAAAATGTTACAACAGACCAAAGATGGAGATTTAGACCTTTGCAACTTTGGTCAATATTTCTTAGGCAACAAGCTGCAATATATCTCCAAATGGCTCAACCCTAGTTATCTAGATGAACTATGGCTCAATATAGAGCAAGCACTGTGTGAGGATCAAGTAATCTCTGACTTACCATTCATTAGTTCAACTATTAAACATAATAGATGATATAAAAGTGTGAACATCAGCTCCACTCTGACTTGGAGCTTGGTGGGAATTTCTAAAAATAAATAAATGTTCACTCATATCGTGTAAATTGACACCTATCTGGAACAACCTTGACATCCTGCAGAATAAAGGCTGAAAACTAGATCGTGCAATATAAGTTTAGACCTTGGAAATAAGATTATATCAGACAAGGATGTAGTAGCAGATAGTTTTAACACATACTTCTCAACAGTTGCTAGTAAACTGGTTGAAAAGCTCCCTGTCATGTCAAAACAATAT
>JAPSES010000081.1:13139642-13162347 GCA_029822895.1 Maxillicosta whitleyi | reverse complement strand
ATTTGCTGGCGGAGACATGTCTGGCGTTGTCCATGTCAGTCAGCGTGAACGCCGCTATACTGTAAATGTGAGTATTATGTTGGTTAATTGTTAGCCATGTGCTGTTGTTGGGGAAACACGAGCTGTGACGTTGCCGGGGACTCGGCGGAAGTGGTCAAAAAGGGGGCGTGACTAAACAGCTCTATACACTTCAGAAGGCAGTCACCATGAGAAAAATAAAATAAATAAATAAATCAAGAGAAATAACTGACTGGGGTGATTTAATACATTCAATACATCTTCATGGAACAAAAATAAAAATATAAGGTGAAAATGTAGGTCAGTCATTCATTCAGTCTTTCATTCTTCAGACCAATAGAGAAGGCCTCATTCACCTGTCACTGAAAATGGCCACGCCATGTTCCTCAGATAGCAGAATAAAAAGGACTAGGATCCATTTCTTAAAGAATTAGCCTGAGTGGGAGGATAATATTATTATAAACAAAAATAATCGATAAGGATTAACTTTATTGAAAGGATTAGTGTTTGGTGGTTTGGTTGCTGTTTCGGTCTTAAAGGGTTAACCACACACACACACACCGCCTCCTCCTGACTCCATCACACACCTTGGTACAGTATAAGCATACTGATAATATACTTCTATGTGTAGCATCTGTAACACTGCCTCGCCTCACAGCAAGGGTTCAGATCCCAAGGGTCATTTTTCCATGATACTGCCCTTTATTTTCCCTTCAAAAGCCGTGGTGATGCAGCTTAGCATGCAGAGGCAGCAGTGCATTAACCCCAGGAACACCGGGATGAGAGGGAATAAGAGTAAAAGAGGAGAGTGGAAAATGTACACATGTACTGTGTATGTAGACCACTGAAGGGAGGAGGAGAGAGGATATTCAGTTCAATATGATCTCCAGTAAAATAATAACAGTGGAAAAAGTATAATTACATAATCAAAATCATTATATCTACAAAGTATGCCTTAAAAAATATGAATAGCATGAAGAACCAGAGCTTTCTTAAGAAAAAATAAGTGTCATTTTAATCATTTTATGCCTCTAATTATTATTTACACATGTGCATTACAACTTACAGATCCCAGTGGATTTACAAATACACTAAACATGTAGTAACAGGCAGAAGATTCTTATTAAAATTGCACTTAGTTGTCATTTCAGATATTTCAGGTTGTTCATTAGCATAAATATGTATAAATAATGTGTCAAGAATAGTCAAAAATGTTAGGAACATGAACAGAAATAAAACAAAGTAACAAAAAAAAAACATCAAATATCAACAAAATAAACAAGTACAAGAACCAAACAGGCACAAGAGTGAAAAAAGAAAAATATCCACAAAATAATGTTATTAAGATTAATTTTATTTCTCTTATGTCATATTTGTTCAGGTTATCCACATTTATTGTGAAAGGACATGTCAAAAATGTAAATATTTTCAAGTAATTTTACTTTTTTTATGTTAAAACAAAGAGAAAAATATGTGGGTTTGTTATTATTTATAGATTATTATAATAATTTGATCGAATTGGAGTGTATGTGACCCTTAAACTAATATAATTTTGACCTTGTTGATTGTTCTGTTCTACTTTAACTCGTTTTCTCATATATTTGTGGTTTTTATTGTTTTAGTTCCATATCAGATAACACAGTGGACATTTATGCATCACTGTAATTCAAACCATTACTGTAACTTTACTGTTCTTCATAAACCTGATCTGTAGTTACATGTTTGTATGTAAATTAATTGCTTATTACTTATATTAGACTGTAATTACCTTTTTTTTTTTTTTTTTTTTTTTTTTTTACAAATTTTTCTTTTTGCATATCTCCACAGACTGAGTAATGACTAGTATTACAATATGTTCAATTATGAGAAAACATCAAATTATCAGCATTAAAAATGTTTTTTATTTCATTGTTTTCTCACAATATATTAGTAAATACACATTTTTTTGCTTCGAAAAGTTGAGTGGATTTTTTTGCAACTTCGTGAAAAATAGGTTCATAAGAAAATTTGCAATCACATTGTTTTTTTCATGCCTAAAGAGGAATAAAAACCTGTGAAGACCCAAACCTACAGCATCTACCAAAAGCATTTACTGATATAAAGTGTCTAATCCCTGCTGGTTTACTAATACATGTAAATAATTAATGTAAAATACAGTTTTTCATCTTTTCATGGTCATCAGATATGACCCATTTGGACATTCAGAAGCTCTGTGGGGTTACCATGGAAACACTGTTATATTCTACAACATTGATTCACCAGTAAAAACCAATGGAGTTAGATTAATGACACTGGTTGGAAACACTGGATTCAAGTTCAGTTAATGATAGAATTTGCTGAAAAAGTCATTTTTACTCTAAGTTTTCATAAACATCTCCATGACCAGTGAATAGAAAGTTGGAAAATACCTGATTTTCACTGAAAAACAAAACAAAATACAGACAATAATTTGACAGTAAACGGTGATAAAACACTGAAGTACAGGTTAAATATAGAATAAACATTCATTTAGGAACTGCCACAAATGTCACACTGGGTTCTTTTGGGTTAAGGTTGTCATCATTCATGCATGGAAGGGTTAATAGCTGGTAGCTGGTATCGACCACCTGCTCATTCTTCTGCACATGCGCAGACCTTTAGGGCGTCATAGCAGCTTTCCACCACCAGAGGGCAGAGAAGGACCAGTAAAAACCTCAGATTGATCCATTAAACCGGCAGTGTTTCATCAACAGAACATGAATGTGTAAAGTTGAGTAGGTTCAGTGTCTAAATATCTAAATACACCGGTACATCAGTCTGACTTTCAAAGTGAGTTAAATACTTGCTCCGTTGCCCACATCCCAGCTGCAGAAAAAACATCATTCAATATTGATCAGTGAATAAAAAGCTATTGTACTTCATCCAGCATTTATAATTCAGCAGCATCTTTTACTGGTGATATGTGGGATGGAGTCCTAACACTTAACGTCCCTTTGGTTGACACAGGGAAGTTAAACAGACGGACAGGGGGGGGGGGGGGGGTCAACAGGTTCATGGAGTACAGACGTGTGTGTACAGACTTTAATCTGAACACAAAAGTGACACGAAAAACAGAAAATCAAATGTCTACTTAAAATATTCCTCTTATATCTTCATTGACTGGAGTGTTTTCTCATCTATCATCATTTTTCCCTTTTTACTTGAGGTTAATAAAATAATAAATAAACAAATCAATCAATACATTATTTGACTTACTCTATATTTTCTCACACAGTTGCTTCATTTTGCATCTTTTTTTTTTTAATCACAAAAACAACAAATCAAAGCCAAACTTACAGTTCAGTGGTCATCATTACTTGTTTTACTTTTAGACATTATTATTATTATATTATATTTATGTAATTGTTGACTTTAATCCTTTTTCATCTTTTTTCTGGTTAAATAAAGGTTCATAAAATAATGATAAATACATTAAATACATTATTTGACTGTTACATCTATTTTTCTGACACATCTGCTTCATTTTGCATCATTTTTTATCACATAAACAATAAACCAAAGCCAAACTTACAGTTCAGTGGTCATCATTACTTGTTTTACTTTTAGATATTATTATTAAAATATTCCGTTCATATCTTTGCAGACTTATATAATCTTTTCCGCTTCAGTTTTGTGTGACTACAGTTCATATATGTCTTAAAACCATCCAACTGCAAAAATTCTAACTGAAAATTCACCGACATATTAAAGTAGAAAACACATGATGAGATAAATATAATAAATAAATCTATAAAACAAGCTTAACTTAACATTAAAATGCAATTACTTAATTTCAAACTGTCCTTTTAAGTTATAGGTGGTGTTTTATATGTGTGTGGGGTTTTATTTATGGTTTTAATTTGGATGTTTATTGTCTGTAACTTCTGCTGCTGTTGGTGTTTTGGTCAGGACACTCCTGCAAAAGAGAGTTTTAACCTCAATGAGTCTTTTTTTCCTGGTTAAATAAAGGTTAATATGATAACAATAAATAATAATTATTGGACAAATATATGATTTCATTTATTCTACTGTATTGCCGTTTCCTCATATGATTTCCCATTCTATTATCACCATCTAGTGGTTTAAAGGTGTAATTACATCACCAGGCTGGATTTTTTTTTTTTTTTTTTCAAAAGGAAACACAGATAAATACTGTATATAGAGCATATTTATCCAGACTTAGAACCTTATAACCCTTTAATATCCCCTCACATTATAATACAAAATAAAATTAAATTAAAAATTAACTTTTTTTGTCCCTATTTAATCGTTCTTAAGTGATTTATCACCATTTATTATAATATTATCTTCTGAATTTTGTGTTTGGGGTTTTTTCAGTGAAAATCAGGTATTTCAGAAAATTCAGATTTATTTATTTATTTTTTGCTAAATTCAACTTTGTGTTATTCTAAATACATGAAAACATTTACATATTACAAAGACAAAAATTTGGATTTGTGACTAATATAGGTTATTATAGGTCATGTGGAACCTGAACTAAAATTATTGTTAGTAAATTTTTGCCTGTCACAAATTCATCCCTGGGGCCGGATTTGAAAAGATGATAAACTGTATTTTACACCAATTATTTATACGTATTTGATCGGATTAATGGATGAACAGGTGTGAAACAGTTTTGATCAGCAGCTGTTTGGGTTTTTATGGGTTAATAAACAAAGTGGAGAAAGACGGGGAATAACAATGTGTGCAGTACAGTTTAATTATGGCTTAAATGTAACCCCCCCCCCACCCACCACCCACTGGTGGATGTTCAGAAGTTTGAAGATGATACAAGCTTTACCCCCTCAGTGTTCGGACTCACGCAGCCCCTGAAGCGACGTGATTAAAGATAATATTTGGATTTTGCTCCTGATCTTATAAAAGCCTAAAATACCGACATTCTCAGACCTTTTGTTCCGTCTTCATGGATCATTTGCTGTTGATCACAGTCCACCCGAGCCTCCAACCCTGGGCAGGACGCCAATACACACCAAAAAAAAAAAAAAAAAATGTAGTGATTAGTTAAAGGGTCATCCTGGTTCATGATGGGGATTTACTGAAAAAAAAGTGAGGGGAGTTCAAACTTTTGGGAACTTTTTAAACTCCTATAGCTCTGCTCTGTATATATACTCCGTCTAAACCTCATGAATTTCTTATTTTTCACTGAAATTTGGTATGAACATCCAACAAACCCAGACTGTCTGTTACAGTAAAATATTACAGGATTATTTACACAAAAATCAGAACTTCTACTAAATGATGTTTTTATTCATGTAAAAAGTATCAGTGGTTGATTTATTTGATAACTGTGAATAATCAGATCCAACGTACAGTCTTGAACAGAACTGAGGTTCTAGGTTATTATTACGGATTCACAGATGATCGGCACCAACTTTAACAGATTCAGGACGAAAACAAAACGATCATGTGACATGAAAACTTGTGTAATTGTGGGTGAAATTAAACATAATGTGTGTGTTTATCCATAACTTTGTGTTTATACATAACCTGTGTGTTTGTGTTTATCCATAACCAGTGTTTGTGTTTATCTATAACCAGTGTTTGTGTTTATCCATAACCAGTGTTTATGTTTATCCATAACCAGTGTGTTTGTGTTTATCCATAACCAGTGTGTTTGTGTTTATCCATAACCAGTGTTTATGTTTATCCATAACCAGTGTTTATGTTTATCCATAACCAGTGTGTTTGTGTTTATCCATAACCAGTGTTTGTGTTTATCCGTAACCAGTGTGTTTGTGTTTATCCATAACCAGTGTTTGTGTTTATCCATAACCAGTGTTTGTGTTTATCTATAACCAGTGTTTGTGTTTATCCATAACCAGTGTTTGTGTTTATCCATAACCAGTGTGTTTGTGTTTATCTATAACCAGTGTGTTTGTGTTTATCCATAACCAGTGTGTTTGTGTTTATCCATAACCAGTGTTTGTGTTTATCCATAACCAGTGTGTTTGTGTTTATCTATAACCAGTGTTTGTGTTTATCCATAACCTGTGTGTTTACCTGTGGAAGGTGTTTCAGATCATCATAAACACACAGCTGCAGACTGAAGAAACAATGAAGAAATTAACACATGAACAATGAAGAAATTAACACAAAAATACACAAACAGATGAACAGATTTGGTCACAGTCGACACAGTCTCTGGAACTGATTTAATGTGTTTTTTATTTGTATGATTGTGTTGTGTTTAAAGTCTATATTAGTGATTAGTTTTTCACTCAGGTTATGGCACTGGCACATTCTATTCTATTCTATTCTATCTGATTCATGACAGATTCAGTCTCTATTGTAATCTACTCTTTTCTACTTTATGATATTCTATTCTACACTAGTCTACTCTGTTGTGCTCTATTTTATTCTATTCCACTCTCTTCTCTTCTCTTTGTATCATTTGCTATGAGATGTAAAAATTATAACTTGGGTAATTACGCTACGAGGCTAAAGCTGTGTGTGTTTTTGATTAAGTCGTGTTATTAAATCATAAATATTTAACTAATAAAACCAAAGATAATAAACAGAATACCGGCGTTAATCGAAAAGACCAAACGCAGACTATGGTTTTCACATTTACATTTTTTTATTGTAAAGGTGGTTTCTTACAAAATAGTCATGTGATACGGAGGCAAAGAAGAAGAAGAAGAAAAGAAAAAGTCCTGTGAAGTAGAAGAGGACGTCTACAGAAAATAGAACTTTGGTGGTGAAATTCAGTAAAAGGGAAAAAAAAAACAACTTACAACCTGATCTGCAAAATAACGCTAAAAAAAAAAAAAAAAAAAAAAAATCAAGTTTACACATCACTTCCATCGTGGCGTGGAATGAAAAGCACAATAAAAACAACCCGTGGACCCGGAGCCGTCCTGCAGTGTTTCTACGGTTTATAAAAGCCTTCTGCACCCACAGCGTTGCAACATGGGAAAAAAAAAAAACAAACAAAAAAACGGGACGCTTGTAAGGCTCCGTCATTACGCTACGTGTTGTAAAACATCTACAGCAGATTAAAGCGTTAAAGTCCCAAAGAAATGGATCTGTGCACATGCTAACGGAACACCCGCTGACAGAGTGAGAGCTATCGTAAGTTTAATGCTACATCAGCTGAAACCACAGATAAACAGCAGTACAGTATATAAAGACTAGTCTGAACAGTATAAAACATCTCCATTTAAATGTATCTGTGTTTTTAGTAACTATATAGTAGTGTCATTTATAAGTGTAGGTTAGATAGTAGATATACAGTACATCCAAAAGTCTGTGAAGACTTTCTGCGTTAGCATCTGTGTCTCGCAAAAAAAGAAAAAAAAAAAAAAGAAAAAAAAATCCTACATAACAAGTGTCAAACTCATTTTCTTTCGGGGGCCACATTCAGCCCGATTTGATCTCAAGTAGGCTAGACCAGAAAAATACTAGCATAACAGGCTACAAAGCACTAGCGCCAGCCACAATAAACCCCGCCCCTCGCACGTATTGAAGCCTGAACCATTAAATCATTAACGCAAAATTCCAGTTCTTTGAAACCGGTTCTTCTGAACAACCCGAAAGTTTTTTTTTTTTTTTTTCAAATATCAATTTCCATGTTTGAGTTTCAATTTCGTATCATATTTGATACATCGGGTCTCAGTGCCCGAATATTGTTATTTTTGGTATTTTGTAAAATTCTGACTCTTTTTGTATTCAACTTTACTTATGTAAAGTTAACAGTTTTATTTTGACATTTTACGGCTTCATTCCCGAAGTGCTTTATTTTATTTTAAGTGGCTCTAATACGCTGTCGTATTAGACATTTCAGGTTATTCACATTTTATTGTTCAAGGATAGTTCATGTAAATATTTCTGTAATTTGGCTGACACTTTTATCCAAAGGTATAGGGATTTATAGCGTAAAGGGCCTTTCTAAAGGGCCCGCCTGGGTTTTGAACCGGCAACCTCCCACCCTAAAACCAGCGGTGTAAACCACTACGCTATCCAGTTGCTCAACTTCAATCAATTTAATGTTTATTTGGGGTTTTTTTTGGACTGAAACAAAGACAAAAATGTAGAGTTGTCATTATTTATAAACACGATGTAATATTTTTTCGCATTAAACCACGAACAAACTATGGCGTCGTTATTTATATGTTATTCTGTTATAATTTGACTTAAGCTCACGTTGGTCTGAATGTGGAACCTGAACTAAAATGAGTTCGACTGCTTTAATTGTTAATATCTTCAGTGTAATTTTTGCACTTTGTAAATTAATCCCGGACCTTTAGGCGGGCCCCGCAGGTTTGCCCCCCCCCCCGTCTTACGTCTTCAGTTTTCTGTAAAATAAAGTGTTCAGATAGTTCGTACCCCACCGACCCAAAATGAGTAAAAAAAATACTTGAAAATGTCGAAAAGCTATTATAGGTAAAAAATACATTGGCAGAATACCTGAAACTCCGCACCCCACAGTTATTATTTAAAATCTCCATAGATTTTCCACTTTGATGTTGTGCATGTTTTTGAATTCAGACCTCCATGGTATGAGGATTTTGATTTCCATTAAGAACTCTTCTTTTATTTTGTTCTCAATAGATTCCTTTATTTAATTGATAAAGAATTTTGACTGAATGATCTCCTTCATTGATTTTTAGGAGGTGTTGTTTCAGGGCTCCCTTTATTTTTTTGGGTTTCTTAACTGGACAGGCTGATATCGCAGAAGTTTGATTAACTTGGAGTTAAATTATGTTGTTCAAGTGTTCCCTTTATTTTTTGAGCAGTGTATACACACATCTTGTGTCAATGTGCATCTGTCCTGGCTTCAGGTTGTGAAGACATGTCAACATGACTCAGATGTAATATTCGAGCACAACCCACACTGTGTTTACTAAGTGACCTGGGTGATCCAACATGGATACTAACACCTCACACATGGTCCTCACAGATTTATGTATCACAAAGAAAACAATCCTTGTTATTTGGAAAATCAAAAAAACAATCTTAGCATCAACCAGTTTAGCAAACTTTTATTGGATCAGATCAGTAATGAGACAATGTCTGTCTTTTGAAATAATTGATTGCATGAATCTCATTCTCTCTTGTCCCCTGTGATTAGCTCTATCACATCACTCTGAGTGTTAGGATGCTGGGGGGTGCCATGGCGCTGAAGGTCACTACAGGGTTCATACACTTTTTCACCAGTTATTTTCCATGACTTTTCCAAAACTTTTCACAGAATATCCATAACCAAAATTTTCACAACCAAAATTGTTGTAGTGGACATCGGCAACACAACATGACCCCCCTCAATGATATCATGATATCGTAAATGTGGAAATGAAGTGTTCAAAATTTGAAGAAAACATTGAAAGTGTATTTATTTCTTCAACAGCATTTACATTCAAATGCAGCAAGGTCCTCAGGGCCCTACACTGAATATTAAGCAACATACAACCATGAAAATAGAGAGTGGAAAAAAAATCTGAAGAAGTCAAATGTCCAATGTCAAATGAGAGAGAGAGAGAGATAGAGAGGTAGATAGTGTTCTGCTGTTAAGTGCTATGTTGATGGTGTGTGTGTGTCTGTGTGCGTTTGTGTGTGGTACCTGGTGTTCTGCTGTTGAATTCAAATGGTGGTTTAAGTTCTCATTTCGTCATTTGGCTCGACACCTCTGACAGTAGCAGCTTTTTGAAATGAGGAGCGATCCCAAATGTACACACATACGCACACTTTCTCTCTCCACAGGTATCGCTATCTCGCCGTCCGGGAACATTGCAGCGAAAACCTTGTTTGTGTCTTCAGACGATTTAAACGAGTAGTGTGAATTCATTACTTTCAGGCCCCACAATATTTCTTTTAGGACTTCATTTTTTGAGTCAGAACTGATTGTTGTTTGTTTTGTTGCTGATGACAACATGACGCTACTGCTAGATGGCCTCTCTGTTGAGACTGTGGTCATGAAGTCAGTTATTGCTCATCTGTTCGTCGTAGCTGAGGCTACCACCTGGTGTTTCTTGCCCTTCAGGTGGCTAACAAGTGCTCCCTCGCCCATATTAGAAACATCAAAACTTTTCATACAAAACTTGCACCGGGCACATCCTTGGTCGCCATCCCTTGCCAGCCACTGTTGGTAGCTGTCTTTTGAAAACCACACACTATTAAAGCACTTTCCTGGCATATTGTAGCATCATGCCATCCATCAGCACCAGCGTGCTGAGCAGGCTCACGCGCAGCACATCACCAACATTATGAGGAGGGTGTGGTGAGGGTTGCCAGATGTTACTGAAGATTTCCAGCCCCCAAAATGTTCAAAATCCACCTGGAGACACTAAAACCTGCCCAATTAGGAAACAACCCAATCTGGCTACACTGGGAGTGGCAGTCAACAGGCAGGCTACGCAGACTGTGTTTGAGACAGACAAGATTTAAAAGTCAACTTGTGGCAATTTAGTTAACATTTCATTACGGCACATTTTTTAAAATCAGATAATGGGTGAAACATTAAATGAACTTCCATGACTTTTCCAAAACTTTCGGGAAAAATACTTTTTTCCATAACTTTCCATAACTGGAAATTAAATTTTAAAATTCCAAAACTTTTCCAGGTTTTTCATGACTGTACGAATCCTGTCACTAGTGGATTCTCAGGGTGGGGTCTGGACTACCCTGCTTTGGAAAGGCGGCAGGTCAGGTGGCTGGGCTGCTCCTGGGTGGGTAGGGTTCCTGGGTCTTGGGGTCTGGGTGCTGTGTGTGTGGATAAGAGTATAAATGTATGACTATTTGTGTGTTTGTGCTGGTGTGCATGTGGGAGGGGCTGATGGAGTGGGTGTGTATGTGTAGGTGTGGGAGTGTGCATATTGGTTTGGTGGTTAAGAGAGGGCTGTGGTGTGGCTGTATGTGCATTGGGGTGGTGGTGGTGTGGGGGCTCCGTGTTGCAGATGTTGTGGTAGACGTGGTCGTGGCTGTCATTGTTGGGTAGTTGGAATAGTCTTGGGATGATTGGGGGAACCTGTGCATGGCTAAGTCAATTCAACCACATTTTATTTTGTGGAGGGTGAGTGATGTACATGATGTGCTTTCTCTTTCAGGGCATTGGCATGCCCCCCTTTGCAGGGCTGTATATGTGTGCCTGGGGGGCTGCTGCCTCTCTGGAGGGTGGGTGATGTTGCTAGGGTTTTCTCAGGGTGCGGTTGTGGGGCATGGCTGTGGTGGTGATCGGGACCTGGGGCGAGGGTGCTGACTGCTGGAGTGCTGATCACTGGGGCTCTTGCGGCGATGTGTTGCTGTGCCAGTAATCCATGCCCCTGAACCACATGGGATGGTTTGTGTGGGTGGCCTCTGGAGTGGGTGGCAACTCTCTAGCCACAGCTGCTTGGTGCCCAGGACCTATGGATGGCCCTACCCCTTGGCAGTTTCTACCTGGTTTTGGGTACAGGGGTGCCTACTGCCTTGTCTTCTAGAAACCCCTTCCTCTCAGTCATACTATCCCCCAACCCTTCCCCTCCCCACCCCCTGCACACAAGCATGCATGTGCCCTATTTTCTGCTAGTCCATAAAGGCAAGCTAAATATGACAGGATGAAACAAGTGCAATGCTAGATGTAACTGCATAGTTTGAGAGAAAAGTGACTTAATGCTGGAACAGTGTAGTGTGTTAAAAGAAAAGTTATAGGCCAAGTGGTTTTTACAGAATGTTAGGGAGTTATAGATATGCTACTGCATGACTGAATGTGCTGATAGCCAGCCTACCCATCAGGCTATGTTTTTTTTCATCTAGGTTGAGTTTACTTTAGATCTGGAAAAATGTTTATTGACATTAAAAATAGGTTAAATCATAGAATTATGGCCCCTTGCCACTGTCAAAGCCTACCAAAAGAAGCATTAAAGTCGGCTAACTCCTCAATTTTATCTGAAATCTGAAGCAACAACCACAAAAATGGCAATTATAGTGTAATATCATTTTGAAAGTTACTACCCTATAATTTAGATTACATTGTCTTTGTATAAAACTTGTTACATATATATTTATATTTGAAAGTGCTCACATTTGGATCCAACATACTAACTTACTAACAACTTAAGGTGGAACATTATTTGTAATGTTTGTATAAAAAGCTTAAAACTTTAAAGGCATAAGTGATGGTCCCAATGCAGAAAAGTGAACATATAGACATTTTCTGCCATTAAGTCCTTGTCTCTTCAGAACTATGTTGCATTAATCCTGGTATCATGTGCATTGCATTGCAAGTGTCTGTGTGAAACAATTTAATTGAATAATCATTTCAGCTTCACTTTAGAGTGATTCTTAATGCAATCTATCATTAATTCATGGGGTGTCTAAAAACATTTTTCACCACTGTATATTTCTCCAAACCTGATCTTAAACATGTGAAGTGGCTTTTGGCCTCTAAAGTTCTGTGGCTGTATCGGCATGCTGGTGTCTCAAGTGATCCCTTTGTGAGTGGTTACTTTGAGTTCACTCTTATCTGCTAACTTGTCTTTCCACTCACTGACCCAGCCTAATGTGTGTGTAGATATAAAAGGTGCACTTACTGCATTTTTATTTTTCTGTCTACTCCTATTTGTTTTGTATTTCTTTTTTTGCACTTGATTGATTCTGCAAGGGTTTGCATCTCTGAGCGACTAATGAATGCATGTTGCCAACATAAAGCACTATTGTCTCAATTTAACAACAAAGAGTTATCTCTGGAGGTGATCCCCTGAGCCATTTGCTACACATTTTAGTCACTTGTTCAGTGGTGGCATCCTTTCATCCTATGTCCCAGAGGAAAATGAAAACGTGCCACCAAAGACCTAAGAGTGTCCAGTACCATCAAAGACACTGGGGACAAAATCAATAGCTCACTTAAGTGGAACTATTGTAGACTGTGAGCTGCAATTTCTCACCTTGTTGTTCTGAAACACAGCTAATGTCTTCCCATGTTGCCCTTTATGCTCCATTCATATCTGTTGTGTTTCAGAGGTGGAGATGGTTGTTCATGTTAACCCTTTCACTTTATGTCAGTTGTCGCCAAGCAGCACAGTTCCCCCACATACCCCACAATATTACTCCTACATCTGTTTTCTTATTTTATCTATTTTAGTGTATTCTTTGACCACGGAAACATACCCTTTGCAATTAGAATTACACTGATATTGTTATTTGTTGAGTAGTTATTCATGAAAATTGACATTTCCGCAATGGTGGTTTTCTTCAGGATCTAGCTCCATTACTATGGAAGATATGTCAAATCCGTTTGCATACTACTTTTTCAGTAGACCTTCAGCTACAATTTGGTGCTAGTTGCAGGTCTGTATCGGCATTAGTTGCCTCACAGTGACAAAAATGATGAAGGCCCTACTTTTGTCATTTTTTCCAGAATATTGCTAGTATCCGGATCGTACTTTTACATATCACAGAAAGTATCAGGACCATGTTCTGTATTTTGTTGTCAAGCAATCCAGTTATTCTGTGTGAAGTTATATATATATATATACATATGTTGAAAATGGCTCTATCTCTCAATGATAAAGAATCCTTGATCAAATTCCTTGATCCAGACTATGATCCAGATCACCTCCAAAATTTAATCATCTGTTCCTTGTCTCAGAGCGAACATTTCCTGAAAATTTCATCTAACAATTTCATAACTTTTTGTGTTATCTTGCTAACTAACAAACTAACAAACCCTGGCAAAAACATAACCTCCTTGGTGGAGGTAATAAGTACTGGTCCCTGTATCTCATAGTTTTGAGCACAAATGGTAGTAAAAATGGCATCCAAACTTATCTGTTAAATGTGAATGGTTATTTGCTTGAATTTAAGAGAAATATAGTGCAGTACTTGATATATTGTTACCTGATGTCTCTTATTATTGACACTACTCTTCATAATTGAAAAACATGGCTTTATAGATAAGTTTCAAAACATTATTATGTTTTTATATAGACCACTTTGGAGTCAACGTCATGGTCTACATCACTGCAGTTGTATATCAATGGAGGTAAATTGAGAGGTTGGAGAGAATACAAATAAAAAAGGAGGAAAAATGTCTTTTTGTGCTGTAGGTTGTCAGAATAGAAATGTAAAAGCAAAAGCAACTGTCACTTTTATGGAATACCGCTGAGTTTTTTGTTTGTTTGTTTGTTTGTATATTTTCTTTAACATGTCCTGTCCAGCTTCATAACAGCAAAATGATGGTTTGGCCTTTTTGTGCTGAACAAATTTGCTTTGCCAAGGGAAGTTCATAAAATATCTGACACTATAGACCATTTTTCGAGTCGACATCACAGTCTATGTCACTGCAGTTCCACACGTACTCTGGTGGCAGAACAACACTGTATATCAACAGAGGCAAACTAAGAGATCAGAGAGAATAGAAAGAAAACAAGGAAAAAGGCTCCTCTTGATATTCTAGTGTATTTTGAGTTTCATTGAAACACAGTTTGATGCTTGACCTGACATGAAGGAACTGGGGGGAGGAGAAGAAAGGAAGAAAAGAGAAGAAAAAAGTGAAAAGGGTAGAAAAAGGAAGAAAGTAGTGAAGATCATCACAAGAAAATATCAATACTACTAACAATACCAATCATGGGGATAATTATAATAGTAACAATAACTAGAACAACAGCTGAGTAAACTAGGCAGAAAAAAGGGAAGAAGTTACACTGAAATGAGATAAATAACATAAATGAGAGATAATAATGGATTAGATTTTTATAGCACTTTAATAGACATCCAAAGTGCTTTACATTATTAATCCATTAGCTTGCACATTCCCCCTCTGTTGGTGGTAAACTATGTTTGTGGCTACGGCTGCCATGGGACAGGCTGACGGAACTGTGGCTGCCAATCCGTGCCTACAGCCCATCTGACCACCACCAAACATTCATACACCAGTAGGAGTGAAGTGCATTGCCAAAGGAGACTGAATAAGACAGAATGGGAAATCGAACCACCAGCTCTTTGGTTATTGGATGACCCACTCCACCTCCTGAACAATGCCCCCCCCCCCCCCCACACACACACACACACACACACAAACACATACATTCCTGGAAGGTGTTGAAGAAGGCCAGGACACATTCTGCCCCTGGACCGTGTACTTTATAAGGTGTATGAGAAGTGCCCGATGTTCGATACTCTGGAAGTTATTCTGGAGAATCTGGAAAAAGGGCACTATCCCATCATGCTTGAAGAGGGGAGATGGCTGTTTTATGGCAAAGGAAGAACACCTGAACAGACTTTTCAAGATGTCTTGAACACATTGGAATTCTCAGCCAGATGATCTAGGAGGCCAAAGCCAGGAAAGGCAACCCGACTATTGTCTGGTTGGATTTAGCCAATGCCTATGAGTCAATCCCCCTTGCCCTTATCCATGCAGTATTAGATCATTTCCGTATCCCTCAGCACATCAAGGGGATGATCACTAGGTACTTTGGCGTAATCCAGCTACGATTCAAGACAGCCAAATCTGGTCTGGCAGTGCCTTGCATGGTACAATAGTAGCTGCCTATTGGTCTATGAGTGTGTGTGTGAATGTGAGGCTTTGTAAAGCAAGGTGTAGAAAAGCGCTATATAAGTGCAGTCCATTTACCATTTACAGAACCTGGAGGGAGAAGGGTGAAGATCGAAAGCAGTATAACTATCTTCCCAGGGAGCCTGTACCAAGTGGGATCTCCCCAAGAGAAATATCACTTGGGCAGACCTGTGGAGCCAATCCACATCTCATTACTGCTGAGAACAGTGTACGATACTCTTCCAAAATCGCAACAAGTTTGCAAAAGTGGGGATTGAGAGAGGGTCCATTGGTGCAAGCTTTGCGGGGAGAGAGGCACTATGGCGCTCATAAATGCACTCACCCATGGGAGATACTGGTGGTGCAATGACAAGGTGCTTATGACACTGGCTGACACCTTGGAGCAGAAACGAAGTAAAAAGTGGTAACCACCCCAGAAGAAATCAATTCAGTTCATAAGGGAGGGGAGAAGCCATGAAACACAGTAGCAGCACAGAACAGCTTACTACAAAAGGCCCCATCGTGGGAGATGAGGATTGACCTAGGAGGAAGGCTGCAGTTCCCCCCAGATTGTCGAGACAACCCTGTGGTTGGATATGGTGCTGTAGTTAGAAGACGCAAAGAAAATGATCCTGATTAAACTAACAGTCCCATGGGAAGAAGGGTATGAGTCGGCGTTTGAGAGGAAGAGCATGAAATATCAGGACCTGCTGCAAGATTGTAGGGGTAAAGGGTGGCAGTCATGGCTGTTTCCAGTCGAGGTTGGCTGTAGAGGATTCCCCACAGTCAGTGTAGAGAATGCTCACAGCTATTGGTGTGACAGGGAGGGAGAGGAAGATAACAGCCTGCAGGATGGGGGAGGCAGCAGAAAGGGCCTCGTGTTGGTTATGGAACCGAAGAGAAGAGTATAGCTGGAAACTGGGAGGAATAGATGGACAGTGATTTGGTCACTCCTGCCGACCCACCATCGGGAGGGTGTTGGGGTCAGGGTCGAAAACACCCAATGAACAATGAGCACCACCTGATGACATCAAGGTAAATGAAGTGGAAGCATAATAAATGTATTTGTGATGTTTTAAAACATTATTTACTTTCACCCTCATGCTTTGGATGGACAGATCTTTTTACACACAGACTATGACATGGGTATTCTTTTATTTATACATGTATTTTAGGTCTTCTTCCACCATACTTTTTGGTCTACATCTGTTTGGATTACTTTGAATAATCTTTTATCTTTATGTGTTCCAAAAGTCAGAACAGAACTGGGGAAAGAAAGCTTTTCAATTTTCTGCTCCCATTGCCTGGCTACAGAAGGAGATAAAAACTGACTCATTTTAAATGAATGGGAAAAGAATAAATCAGGATGTATTTTTTTTCTAATTGATTGAATCCCATTTTGCTTTGAAATGTTTTTAAGGTAGATTGTTGTTATATTTGTAGTACCTTTTAAATGATTTGTGTATATGGGTATTTTATATGTATGTTCTTAGTTTAGTGATTTATGTATGGTTTTAGAAAGAAGTTTCATTATGTGTTTTTTTGTATATTTCTAGTGTGGATGTCCGGCTGTGATTTCTGTAACTTCTGTTGCTTGTCTTGGCCATGACACTTGCAAAACAGATTTTTAATCTCAATGAGTTTCTTCCTGATTAAATAAATAAAATAAATAAAATAAAATGTTTGCCTCTAAACCAACAACTGCTAGATTCACTGTAACAATAGCATTTTCGTATTTAAATAGAGATGTTACTTTCTGTAAAAGAAATAAAATGAAGAATGAAGAGTTAACTGCAACTGCAATCTACCCAGGAGATGGTGGGTGATGGAGACAAACTAAAAATGATATGACACTGAAATTACAAAAAGTTTCAAATACTTTTGATAAAAATATATAAATTATATATATAAAAGTGGATGTTAAGTCTCAGCCATGGTTTCTTATGTTGTACACTTGCTCATCTGGCTGAACGTATTTCAAATGTCAGATAAGAGCATCAAATTGATGAGAAGCAGGCTTGGGTATTTTTACCTCAGGATCCACTTCTGTCCATTGACTGAGATAATAAAGATGGACTCAGCTGAAGATTACCAGTAATTCCAGTCACCCCCTTCATTTTTTACAGCACTCTCTCTGAGCTGAAGGTACTTTGTTAAGTACTTGTTAAGTGTGTTATTCTTTGTACACATCAACATCACCCTGGTAATACACACTTTAAAGGTTTTGTTTCAGTCAGCTGGGAGTCGCATACAATCCATCCCATGTGAAAGCTAATTAAGTAAGTATACACTGATGGAATTTTAATACAGAGAATGAGGACTCTGAGAAATGAAGCTCCAGCTGTGGATACGGGCTAATGTCACCATTTGCTTAATGTGTTAATCTGTCAATATCCAGCAATGTTTATCACTAATCTGTTTTTATACTATGTGGTTTTTGACTGTAAAATATGTGCTTGAAGATTTTGATTTGATTTTGGTTTTAAGTTACTTTTTAGTATGCCTTACTTCTTTTTACATAGCTATTTTTTTTATATCCTTCCATAATTGGTCTTCTTTTTTAAAAGTGTGTGATGAACTGAAATAAAATGACAATCTGAAGCTGTGTCATTGATCCAAATTGTTTTCATGTCAAAGGACATGTTTATATGTTAAACATTACATTTTACTGAAAAACGGCCAAGGAGTCATTTATTAAATTACACAGCTTAGACCAAAGAGTTTTCAAAGATCACTGTAATTATTTTTGAAGTATCAATAACATGTCCTATACAACACATATCACATGTATATGTATTACAGGTTAATTTGTAAATATATTTTTGAGTGCTGGAACTGAGTTAAATTGCAGTAAAGAGTTCTTGTCATCATTCACCTCAAAACTGATTGGCTTCAGGGTCTGGTTTCCACCAGCTCCATATGTTAACCTGAACCCATTGATTGCTTCCCCGGAACCGGACCTTGGCGGAACCCCTGACCACGGATTTTAGGATTTTCCCCGAAAGAAGATTGTCTGAAATATTTAAATAAACTGATTAATTGTAAAACTGCTGTCAGTGTTCATTCTCTGCATTTGGGTCTTGTGTTCAGTTGTGACATATATTATGCATCTTCTGTGGACATACAGACGTTCTAAATGCATACAGATAACGTAGTGGACATGAAATGTGTGTTTATGCCATTCATTTCAATGGTACACCCCTCAAAAAGTGTCTATGCCATTGCTTTCAATGGGATTCCGCGCGGAAAAAATAGACTCGAGTTCTATTTTCCAGATCTCAACTGATTTCGAGCGGATTCCATGCGGAGGCGTGGTCTGTGTGAAAGGAATCATCTGTTTTCATGCATTTCAAACTTTTCCGGATGAGATCAGACAAAGACGCATGCATGACACGAACGCTTGGCTTTTTGGTGTGAATGGGGCATAACACTGTGTAAACATACACAATTTCTTATTTTGTTCTTTTTTAAAAACAACTATTTCAAAGTTTGCTCCTAGTTCATTGGCCATTTTATAGACACACCAACAGTATTCTCAAGCACCTAAACCCCAGAGAACATCCAACAGTGAGATGGAAGGTCATGAGGGAAAGTGAGTCTTGAAAGAGTATACCGCTTAACCTTGACCTTGGGATTGCATTTCTCTAAATATGTGTGTGTTCAACTACAGCTGCCGCACTCACCACTTCAGAGAGTGTTTACATTCTAGGAGAGGTCTTTATCTCCACCAGGCCTGGGGTCCCTCTGGGTGAGTTTATAGAGCCAGTACACACACACACACACACACACACACACACACACACACACTCCCATGGAGAGAGTAAAGGGAGAGTGCTGTCACACACTCATCCATCTCAGCTACATTCTGGACCAAAGCCGGAGGTAGCAGTTCTCTCTCTCAAAGCCCAAACACTGCAGGAGTAGGTTACCTATAGTCTGGATCTTGGAAGGAAAGAAAAAAAAAAGAATGTATAAACTACCCCTGTGAGGATATACATAGAGATGGCAGTGACTATGATGGCATTCCCTCTAGCATCATATCTTTTACACATTTTAATGGTGCTAGCTGGCTTAATAATTCATCTCATTGTATGGCTATAGCACAGTATTTAAATAACATTTCAAACATTGAACAAGAGGACTTTTTCTCCTCAGTTTTGTAGTCAAAATAAAATGATATGGCAACAATGAAAGTTACTGTTGCTGGTGTCGGTCATTTAGTTAACTGATAGTTCTGATAGGTCTTAATAGTGTGGCTTTTTAAGATATGGATCATGGGGTGTTTCCCATACTGTTATTGTCACCTGCCAAGTTTAAACTTAATGTTGATAATTATCAGCTAACACTTCAGAACAATGCCACTGGAAGACCATAGACCATAAGAGATGCTAACAGGTTGATGAAAAATACTCATTTGCCTTTACAGTATGCTTACTTGTTGTAAGAAAGATCATTTGAAGAGCTCTTTTCCAAAATGCTGTGGATCCATTTTCAAAAATTAAGTGTTTTTTATTGTTTTTCTCTGTCAATATTACTGAAATCTATGTTATAACATTGAAATTGTTATGGAAATAGCAGATAATATTAACCTAGTTCCAATTTTCCTGATGCTATCTTAAAATCAGATTGTAAAAAATAAAATAAAAACTTGTAATTAAATGGCTTTTATAACGTTTTGTAAAAGAGCTTTTCATTTCCGCTGCCACCTCTTTTAAGACCATCACAAATGTCTCTTCACATACCTTTCTTCTCACATACTGTACATACAAGCCAACACATATAGAGGGTTTTTCTGGAATGTGTAGATAATAAGCTGTTACAAAAACCAAACAAGCTGTCAGTGATAAGATAAAAAGAGAACAGCTGATTCACAGAAACAAAAAAGTTTGGTAATCTTTAGCCTCTTATCCCCCAATCCTCTTTAGTCATAGTTAAATAACATGCAGCTAATTTTGCAGCTTGGATCCCTTTGTTTTCCTTATGTTTTTTCAAGTTACATTTTGGAGTGACTTCCCTGTGTCATCCCTTATTCATTTTTTGTACCCACTACTGACTTTAAACCTTTAAACATACTTTCCCCATCATGTCTCCATGTGGTGAATGTTGTTGCTGACTACCTTAGAACCCCAAAGACCTAAAGGCCATGTAGGAGAAAAGATCAGAAACATGAACTGGAATAGATTCAAGAAAACCTACTGGTGAGATATTGAGTGTTTGTCTCCTCAAGGGTCTGTGTCCGTCAAAGTGATTCATCACAGAAAGCCAGACTAACTGTGTGGGGTGTGATAGAAGCCCATCTCAGATGTTAGTTTTATTGATGCCATC
Organism: Maxillicosta whitleyi; assembly: GCA_029822895.1. Lineage (NCBI taxonomy): Eukaryota > Metazoa > Chordata > Actinopteri > Perciformes > Neosebastidae > Maxillicosta > Maxillicosta whitleyi. The sequence goes on along the minus strand of JAPSES010000081.1, from coordinate 13,141,496 downwards.
AAGTCACACATTGGCCTCTGTGGAGGTGCAACACTGGCTGCTTAGCCTGGGTAGTGAAAGAAAAAGAGACAGACATGGGGAGGGAAAGCAAAGGGCAAAGGTGGTGGTGGGGGTTTGGGTCATACTGGCAGACAGGCTACACTGTCTGCTCCAGAGCAAGATGCAGACACCTGCATTTAAGATGATCAATAACCCACCACAAACAGCTTGGAGTGTCTCTGGATAGTAACATTTATTGACATGGAATGGGGATTAAAAAAGGAACTCATATTTCTGATATTCTCCACTCAAATATGCTTCTTCTTATGTTGTCAGTGTAGCCATTTCTACAGAAATCAACACATTTTAGTCACCTAATAATACAATGCCATTAATGTTAGTCATATTAATACTGTGAACCTCCTAATATTCAGTAAGTAACTAGTAACCTATGTTAGGGCTTGAGATATCTGTCATGTCATTGTTATATGTATTTTGGTTTGTGTTTCAGAGGATTTCCCTTTCAAATTTAGGCTAATAAATGTACACTGACCCTTATACTGCTTCTATGCATCTAACCCTTTTGAGGTTAACATCATTCCTCATGTTTTTTTTTTTTCTGTAAGTCATGAAGTTACACCCAACCTATCTATATCCAGCTGTATTTGGTGTGTTATCCCAGGTTAACCTAGTATGATGTTTGCTACCTACCCAGTCATCTCTCCTGTCCTTAGCCTGCCCTCCTTCTTTGGATAATCATGTTTGCCTTACATTGGTGCTAATGAACAATCTTTCTCCTAGGAAAAGAAGATGGGTTGGACTAGTGCAACATACAGTTTAAGACTCTTTGACACGTGTTGGTCAGTGTATTAGCTTTGACCCCTTACTCCAAACTATTGGGAATGTAAGCCTCTAATTGGGAAAGTCATCAGGAGATGATGTCCGATCCTTAACCCTAACAAATGACCAGAATAGATGATAAATGTATAAAGAAAATCATTTGGTGCCTTCACTTCGTCACTAGTTTTGCTAAAACATTTACTTGTTTTGACTAATTTGATGGCACTAGCATGCATGATAAGTCAACTTGCTGTCCCAAACTATGATGGCCCCATGCTGCTGCCTCTAGACATATTGACCTGCTGTGTTGGCATGCTGTCTGTTAAAGGCACAGAGGGTCTGGCACAATTATTGCCTCACTACCCTTGGGCTCAGTTACTCTGTAGGCGAAATATTGATCACCCAGCAGTAACAGAGCTCCCTGTTGAGTACCCCTATACAGCCCTGACTGTTGTCAACACTGAGGTTTCCCACAGCTAGTCTATAACATGCTGTGAAGTGGTATATTGTTATAATGTTGCTCAATCCACTGCTTTAAATGACTTGATTATTTATGCCCACTGTGTCCTGCTGATATTGGATTAGGTATGAGCAATGTTCATGGAATTTTGTATAACTAAGATTTCTGATCAATTTGAACATTTAAATGCTACTATTGTCATCTGCCATGTACAACTCAGTTGCCAGAATAACATGTCTGTAAACCACTGACACTTTGAATGTCAATGTAATTTCTTCTTGAAGGAACTGTTACTTTGCTGTCCTTCCACAACAGGAATGAGTTTACAAAATTCAAGACTTTATCATGCAAAATTTTGATTCTGACAGAACAACTAAATTCTCAGATTTAAACAATAAAAGGTTTTAGAAGATTATGGTTTGGTTTCATTATTACTAAAACATTGTGTGTCATTTTTCTAGAAATTCTAGAAATACTAGAAAAGCTCTCAGAGAGTGGAAACCTCCGCCAAGCAGCACAGTTCCCCCACATATTGTGACTGACACCCCACAATATTACTCCCACATTTGTTTTTT
>JAPSES010000081.1:13114190-13131747 GCA_029822895.1 Maxillicosta whitleyi | reverse complement strand
GGAGCAGAACTATTGGTTTATATGATTGATATTTCGTACCAAATTTACTTTTTTTTTTTTTTTTTTTTTAGATTGCCAATGACCCAGAGGGATTTCTTTACGTTTTGGGACAGTTCGTTAAGTTTTCAAATCTTCCCATAATCTTCTCATAATGGGAGAAATATGTATGAGGTACAGGGTTTGTTGTGCCTGGCACCAACTTCTTAATATTAATAATGATTTAAAGCTTCAGGTTAATGTTGCAGGCACTAGCTGTGAATACTACATGTAAAACACACTTGCACAGACAAACACACACTTAAGGGAAATACTAGGGGTTGTAACTCTTGATGAGTAAAGGAAATGAGGGTTGGGACAGACGGCAGACATTTAATCTCTTGGATTATCTGATGGTTGAAAACAATGGAATATAGTTATTTTCTGTGTTAACTAAAGCCCTGTTGTGTCTGTATTGTCAATTGTCATTTGGTGTGTCTTTTAGTTGTCATCAGCAAAAAGAAAAATCCAAAGCACACGGTTAAAATCTCCTAAAAAGAAGAAGAGCAATTTTACAATAACTGACCAAAGAACAGTTATTTATCTTTTTTAAATTTATTGCAGGTATTCTTTATGTACATATGCTTATTTACAACGTTATCCATATGTTTTAATCTTTTTAAGAGTGCTTTAGTAATTTCCTGTTTTCCCTCTAAGTATGATTAGAAAGTCCCATAAACAATCATAAAAAAACAAGCTATAAAAAAAGAAACAGGACCATCTATTTTTAATATATGCAAGAACAAGTGAATTTACATAGTTGAAAAATAAATACTATGGACAACATATCATCATCTACCAGCATTTAAAATAATCTTGTATGTATGTTGGACATAATGTATCTCTAACACAAAGAATTGATTTGTACAGTGAGACTTAGCTTAGCCTTACACTGTGTATGAAGTTTTGTCTTTTATTTATTTATTTGTTTTTATTTATTACACTCTTTGTAGATTTAGGATTGTGCTTCTACTGTGTAGATTGAAGTTATGATTTGATTATTGCAGAAATGCTGTTTTTCCAAAAAAGACCAAATATTATAGAACACACATTTTCAATGGGAAGTTGTATAAAAGAGGACTTTTTTGTCAGATGATCAAAACTGTTGTCAGTCATTGTAGTATTTTAAATGCAATATCCTTTTGTCAGACAGTCTGATGTTATGGTAATTTTTCATTTTACACATTTTATACATTTTAGAAGTGTATTTGTTTATATTTTACATTTTAAGGCTTTTGCAGCATAGCAACATTTCAAAGTATAAGCCATTTTAAAACACCACAGTAGGTATGTAAACCTATTAATATCCATTCTCTTCACAAAACCTAACCCTAAGGGTTAGGGTTATGACTGAACATGTTTAAAATAATGTGGTTTAGTTTGTGTTTCAACCACAACCAAGGCACTCCTCTTGAAATGAAGTCTAATGCATGTATATTAGCCTTAAATCGTTTCTGCTATAACCCTGACCTGACGTGGTGGATGTTTAGAGAATTTTTAAAGTCACATATAAATAATGTTTACTTTGTATTTAATTTCCTTGAAGAACAATTACAGTCAAAGGGATATAGGACTGAAGAAACTTAAACATTTTAAGTAGAGTTGGGGCAGTATCTTATGGTGGTCATATTCACATGCACATATTAATGCAAATGTCTGACAGATTTTAAATGCAGCTGGTTTCCAAATGCAAAAGTAGAACTACTTTGTTCAGCAGTTGTCCCCAGTGCTGTCCACTAAAACCAAAGTCAGACTGAAACCACATAATTTTCTGACTTAATGATATGACATTAGCCATTATATATAACTGTGATCAAATAATTATCATATTTAAGAGCTGTGTTTATAATTTTTTCGGCCACTCGGGGGCAGAATATCTCGAGTCCCCAGCCCCAACATATTATCACCTTATAAATCTGTTATAGCTAATGTGTTAGCAAACAGTTGCTCATTTACACCTTAGAAGACACAGTGGAACATTTGCATTGATTTGAAGTGATCTCTGGCCATCCAACTAAGATACATCCAGTATCCACAGTCACACTGGTCATTGTATATAATTTTATTTATAATACAATGGATTGGTGCTTTATGTTTTGATAGTTTTTGTATTTGTTGTTTTTTCCTCATCCAGTTAAGGTCAACAAAACTGTAGGGTGTCTTGCATACCACTTGTTTACACATATATGGATGTACAGTAAAGTAAGGAGTGACAGTTTATCAAGGTGGACAATTATTCTTGTATTTTCTCATGTCCTGTTGCCCATAATAGCATAAAACCCTATTTTATGCTATACAACAATTATAATGACTATGACCATCCTGACAAATTTAAGAGCAAGAAAATTCACCCAAGAGCTGCAACAAAAGCTCTCTTGATGTTTTTTTTTTGTGTGTTTTTTTTTTTTTTTTTAAAGTCATAGCAATTTTACTATTTAAGTAAGAAACCTACAAAAGGAGAACAAAAATGAGAACTCAGGCTAATGTGACAGAAAACAAATACACTATCATTTTTAGACTTATTTGGGACTTGAGTATAAAGGTTTGTTATCTTAAAAACAGCTTAATTTATCACTGAAATACTGAAATCTAAGAAACACCACCACACAAGGACACCTTTGAACTGGGTCTCTCCATAATGCATCTGAAGCGACACAGTGTCCACTGCATTTGCTTTTTTTTTTTCTGCACTTCAGCCAACTTTAGTTCAGTCTCTCTTTTGCTCCAGTTGATGGAAGCTGCCCGCAAATGCAGATGCAAGCTAAGTGATAAGATACTTTCCTACTCAGCCCGCTGTATGAATGTCCTTCACTCTCGGTGAACCAAGTGTCATTACGGTGAACAGCAACACATCTGTTGTAAATTTGAAAAAAAAGTTCATCTAAACCCTGACTCATTTAGATTGTTGTGTTTTTGTTGTCTTAGCTGTTTTCATTCCACTCTGGCATGATGCTGACACTATGTACAGTGTGATACTGATGTGGCGATAGCGTACGCGGTATCCCATGGGTGTAGAGGTACTCATTTCCCTGTAGGCCAGCTGTTGGTGACTGGATCCCTGCCCCAGGACTGCACTGTCGGCCTAAAGTCTGGTGGGTCATGGGGCCCTGGTACATAGCCGTATGGTGGCTGTCACCAAGCTGTGGAGACGCATGACCTCCCACACCTCCAAGTCTGGACACCAGAGACCCTGAGGTGAAGTGAGCAGAGAAGTGCTGGTAGGGCAGCCGCTCCATTGGCTGCATGGTGGTGACTGAGCAACTCCCATAGGGTGAAACGCTGGCCCATGTGTTACAGCTGATGTCCTCCAAACTGGGAACAGGCTCAGCTCCCTGTGATGCACTGGCATACATACAAGCCTGTCGCTGGCTGGATTCACTGCGGTAGGGTCCACTGGTCAGGCCCAGGGTCTGGGGATAGCCAACAGGTCGGTAGTAATGGTCCTCTTCACTGGATGAGCTCTCCACATAGGCCTTCTTATAGCTGTGTTCACCTGAATGACAGTCGTCCTCCACTGCCGTTAAATGAAATAAACACAGTTACTTTAGTGTTATTTTGCTATCATCTAAGAACAAACTAGTGTAAATGGGTTTTATTCTATTATGTAAGTCAGTGCTTCAAAGAATACATTGGATATAAAATTCTGTGCAAAATACAGACAAGCCATTCCAAAGGTACAAGGTCTTGGAGGTAATCTTTGTGTCCCTTTTCAACACCTACATACATTAAACAGAAATAGAAATGCACCAAGTAATTTTTTGTTTCAAATTATTGTTATTTTTCTATCGATTGGGAAATATTTCAACTAAACAAATATTTTATTTAGTCTTGCCTTAATATTCAAGCAACAGAAACATGACTAGCAAATTGGTACACACTTCATAAGTTATCACAGATGGAACACACACTGGACAAAGTTTACAGAGTGTGTCCACCATTGGCATTTTGGAAAGAGATACATCTCCAGTGCGTAGAGTTTATGAAATTGTTGATAAAGGCCTGCAGTCTGTTGTCCCATTCCTGCAGCAGTGTAAGTTGTAGCTGGTGCACATTTTCCCGAAAGGGAATACATATGTGGAATTATGACTTGTGACAAAAGTTCATATTTTGGGGTGGCCTTTCATTGTGCTTGTATATTGGTAATGCTGACTGACCAACTCCATGTTATGCTTTATGCAACTCAGGGGTGGAATAACTCAATGAGTGAGTAATCTCATAGAAAGGGGTCAGTGAGAATGGTGTCACCAGAATCGAGCAAAAAAATCCTTCAGTACACCTAAAAACACTATTTATTTTTGTTGTTGCCATATTTCATTATAAGTCCATTTAACTTTATATTTTTGTTCAGTGGACTTAAATTAACTTGTGTCTGGTACTTTGCATTGACATTTGATGCTGTAGTGTAGTGGTTGTTGAAAACTAACACCAATGGCTTATATCCAAGCACCAGACTCAGGATAGACAACAAGCTTGAATTTTAAGACTGGGGGACCCTGTCGGAGGCATGAGCTCTTCTAGTTGCAGTTGAATTTATTTTACTGTGAATGTGAGCTGTCCTGTACCGAATCACAATTTGCGTTGGTTTTGTACTTTCATGTTGCAGAGTGGTCTCGTACCTTTCCTCTTAATGCAGTGGTAGTCCTGTCCATGCTCGTGGGGCAGGGGGTAAGAGCCCGACTGAGGCAACATGTCCTGTGAGGTACTCGTAACCCCATTGTCACATTGGGAGTACTGGGTGCTCAGGGTGTTTGAGGTGGCCATGCCCTGGATTTCCCCGCTGAATGGGCTCTGACTGGAACCTACCCTCTGACGCACTGTACTGCGAGGGACCACTGGGTACTCCTTGGTACTATACAATAGAAAACAAATGAAATTACTTCAGAGTGTTATGATTTAGGGTTAAGGCTTTACATAGAACCTCAAGAAATCAAGATGTATTTCCAAGGAAAATCATCTCCATTCACCGTAAGTAAATCACACCCACTTAGGCTACATTGAAAGATGCTCCTCTGGGGAAAACCCCCCACTCTGCTGAAAATGCCAACATGTACTTCCCTCCTATTAATCCACAGGATCCATCAATACATCATTTTGCTACTTTCAGGTCTTTGATTTCAGAGATTGCTTTGGTTGAAAAAGTGACCTGGTTTTGCAATGAGCTCTCCCTTCAAAACCATAACCAAGAGCAGACGTGCATAGCTTACTATACTCGGCTGGATTAAACAATGGCATGTAAGATTGATAGTGTGGTTTGGATCTCAACCAAGCTCTGTACATTTGCAAGTTTTAGGTGAAATGCAATTCACTCAAAATGTCGTATTATCTTGTGGGATGCACCTACTTAACTAACTTAACGTGTGTCTGTTTTAATCAAATGCACCATTTTTAACAAAAAAAAGGGTAGTAAAACTGTCTACTGAGAATGATTAATGAATGCCACAGGGTACAGAAATCTTTTGTTGCAGCATTAATCTGAAACACTTAATTACAAAAATGAAAGCGGACCCTATTTTAACATTCTGCAGAAAAGCCAACTCTTTTTCTCTGATTTAAAATCTTTACATTTGGACTGTGTGTGCTGCCTAAATGGGGGTGGGGGTGGGGGGGTGGGTGAGTTTAAAAAACAGACTTTCTCCTTTGAAAACATGTTTTCCATGCAGTACGGGCACTCCATCCCTCATCTGGACTGAATAAGAGAGAGGGAGAGCAGTGTGCTTGTGTACTGCTGGACCAAATGATACCATGAGTTCAACACAAACGCACACCCACCCACACATGCACAGACTCACAGGAATAGCTAGAATGCCCATGTCCAAAGAACTGTGTGGATGGGAGATGTTACAGTTATGTTTCAGAGGTTCTTCCAGATCAGCCATAAAAGTCTTTTGCATGAAAACTGGCTGACGATCAAGAACTACACTTACATCACTGAAAATAACACTCACTGAAAATGACACTCATAACTGGCGAGCATTTGGGTTATTGAAAGATTAAAGTGGCGCTTGTTAAGTGACAGTACAACTGCAATGTCAGTAATCCCTTAGTAATTGCGGTAACATTTGATATCTCTCAATTTGAGTCAGTACTTCCATTTATAACTGTAGAGAAAGAATGAATGAAATAAATACGTTACTAGAGATATTTGATATATACCTAGTAACTAACATGAACACTGCTATTACCTTTGCATTCTGGACATTCGATGCAGCTCCATGTCATCACTTCCACGAAAACCTTTTGCAAATGGATTGTTCTCGATCTTAAGCTGAGTGATCTGCAAATAGAACAAGTAGTAAAACTGGTACATGCATAGAGCCACAGTTGTACATTTTGTTTAAAAATATCCAGTTTTTAAAAGATGGAAAAAAAAATAGTTGAGTATAAATAGTCCATTTTAATTTTAATGTATGGATATGTAGGTGTATTTAGATATTTAATTTACTGATACTGTATTTAGTTTCTATATGTTTTTTTTTTTTTGGGGGGGGGGGGTGACTTGTTTTTCATTTAATATCTGTTTGTTTTTACGCTATTTTATTCAAGGTAAATTTGAACACAATTTTCCTTGTTCTCTGTGATTGTCTCATTATGTCCTGTATGTATATGTACCGTCCTTTAATGGTTTAGGTTTACTTCATTATAAAGCTCTGCACACATAATCAATTTGTCAAAACGGTGAGCAGAGTTGATAGTTTTTTCTAAAGAGTAGACTAATTTTTGTTAGGAAGAGATTTATGTTTTACTTCAGAGAGTTTCTGAATGCTGCACATGCTGATTAAAATCTGAACAAGTATTTGAATGAGATATTTCTGGTTCAGTCTTGAAGTTCTTATGATAATAATTATGTTGTGCTATTATTATTATTATTATTATTATTATTATAACAACAACAACAATGGGTTAGTAAGATGAGACAAGGTCATCTTAAGATGCAGATTTAATGTAGATATTACTACATTATATCCAGGTCTTAAGGTCATATAGAAAATTTGAAATAGAACTAAATGAAAATGTATTATAGTAATGTTAATTATTGAAATACAATTTTTAAATGGTAAAACAACAAGATCTCAGAAACAAAATAGTCAGTATTCAACTGAAAAACTTTTTAGTCACTGGACAGTTATGTGTTTTATCATGTAGACCGCTTTACTTTCTGTAACCCTTAACAAATCATGGCTTCATCCAATTAACAGTGAGCAATGTTCTTGTACTCGTTAATAAAACATACAATATCTCACATTTTTCCCTGGTAAACCGGAAGGAGGGAAACAGATTTAATAAAAACACCAAAGGGTCTGTTGTCAGAATTGAGCAGTCCCAAAATAGTTGGCCATTATTCCACAGATCCTTTAACATCTACTGCTAATAAATGTCCATCTACTAATTTCTAGTTTAGAAGATAGAATAGAATGGTTTCCCACGAAAAACGACAAGATATGTTCATCAGTTTGAGGCTCACTGTGGTGTTAGAATTTCTTTTTACAGGGATGTTCTGTCGAAGGATTTAGATGCATATGCTCATTATAACTGAACAGGGTAAAATCCACAATGCGTTTAGAGATCTTTAGCTATAGACATTAAAATAAAAGCTTGTCTCAATAGGACAGATTTATTGCATAATTTATAACATTACATTTGAGGCTTAACAGGGTAGTTGGCTGCATGCTTGACAGATGTAAACATTACAATTTATTACATTTTAGTAGAAACATCTTAATACCAACTTGTTTTCTGAGCGACCCCGAAATAGTAACTTAATCCTAAGAAGGTTAAATACAATCCAGGGATCTCCCTTTTGTGAGCAGTGGTTTCTGGCAGGTAATTAGTTGGTAGGTCTTATGTGCTTCCAGCGTTTCTGACAAGGTTTGGTCTGCATACTGGCTGACACTTTCACCAGACCTTGTACAATCACTGTGTGACACTTTCTTTGCTAGCTTCTTGTTAATACACCCTGCCTGGTGGAGCATTTAGATATAGTTTCATGTGTTTTTTGTTTGTTTGTTTGTTTTTGTTTTTTGTGCAAACAAGACTATCAAACTCATTTTAATTCTGCGGCCACATTCAGCTCAATTTGATTTCAACTGGGCCAGATCAGTAAAATAATACCACAATAAACTATAAATAATGAGAACTGCAATTTTTGTCTTTGTTTAAAGTGCAAAAAAATAAAATACAATTATGAAATTTTTTACATTTATAAACTATCCACTCACAAAAATGTGAATAACCTGAAAAAAACAACAACATAAATTTCTTAACAAAAATAAGTGCAATTTGAACACTATTATGCCACAACTTATCATTTATACATGTGCATTATATGTAGATCATAGTGGATCTTAAAAGGCACAAAGCATTTAAGACTGTATTGTTGAAATTTGGAGTTTGAAATGAAAATTAGTTTGACACATCTGGCTGTTAATATCTTCAGTATAATTTTTCACACATATTCAGTGGATCAAATTGGAACCTTTGGAGGACCAGTTTTTGTCCACGGGCCTTATGTTTGACACCCCTGCAACAAAACAAAAAGCTTTTATATTCCTCTGTTTGAAACTTTTGGAATATAAAAGCTTTTAGTTTTGTTGCACTCTTTATGGATCAGAGTGACAGCCGCAAATTGACAGCATTTTTTTTTTTTTTTTTACTTTGCAAACACATATGAGCTCCTGCTGGGAGAAAGTATGAATCCTGCTTAAACGAAATTCTTACTCCAAACAATCAAGAACAATTCATTGACAACTTCAAAGACTGCACAGTTTTACTACACTGTGTCCAAACTCTGCTTATTAAAATAACTGAGGTCTACACGCATATATTTCCAGATGCTTTTGGCTAGAGATTATTTTCAGAAATACGAACCTAAAATGAAATGAAATAAAATTATAAGAAATTTCACACACACACAAAAAAAAAAAAAAAAAAAAACACACAAGCACAAAGAAAGAAAGCTTCAACAAAATATTTTAATTTGAGCAACGGTCGGAAATAGCCTGCCAGCTGATATTTGCACCAGTTTCACAAGCTCAGAGTCCAACAGGTGAATTGGACACATGCCTGCAGCTCACATTATTGCTTTGGCAGATGTGAAGACTGGTTTGATTAGACAGTTGTGGCTAAAAGGGCTCTGGAAATCAGAAATTGCTTGTTTTTCTGCAGGTCTGGAAAGTCCTAATAATTAGCCCGCGGGGTCACGATCTCAGTAACCCCAATAACATGTTTGAAAAATAATGAATGGTTTCTCCAGAATGTCGGCCATTTGCGCTTCCTGTTCCCAGAAATCAAGGCCGGACCTGGGATTGGCTGAGGGAACATTATGAGCGTTCGCCCCCTTCTCTCCCTTATTCCCCAAACTAAAAACCAATAGGCCTACACAGTCAAATGATGTTAAACAGACGCTGTTTACACATATTTGTATTGCCCAGGAACCTTTCCCCAGAAAGCTGGGCAGAGTAAATATTTGACCGTATTTTTACTTGGTTCTACAGGGCTTGGAATGTGAGAAATAAGCAACTGTATTACATTAAAAATATACTTATTTAACTTATTTAACTGTAAACTTGTCGCAAATTTCCCCCAGCATTCCACTGTTTTTGTAATGAGGTGCAGCTCAACTCTCTTTGTGATTAGGCCTACTTGTGTCACTTATTTATCTACGATCCTTTACGTTCATGTGTGGATTTCAACGGCGTGTTTCGGTAGTGTATTTAATTTTATGACAGTCTAATGATTTTTGGATCATTTTGTTTTGTTTGGATTGTTGTCTAGAGTAATTGATCAGTAGTCGCATCTATAAATTAATGTACCGTAGACTAGAAAATTTCATTACTCTTATACTAATTAGGATAAATATGCCAAATGCCACTAAATTGGGTCATACCTGTTGCATATTCAGATGAACAATCTCCGCTTAATTTAGCATCTGTTTGACAGCAAAAACGCAAGTTATTTGTAAATTAATTTAAGGCACCAAATGGATATTACCCCCTCCTCAACATGAACACTCGAAGCTGAAAGATTTGACTTGAATATTTTTATTTAACTATTAAGATTAACAATTAATGATGAATAAAAATCGTAAAGTAATGCAATGCATGTAAGACTTTTTATTATATATTAAACTATATATAAATTATATATAATTCATATTTTAATATATCCCCTTAGACATATAAAGTGAACATCTGTCGTGTACTCTTTATTAAAAACAAACAGACAATGCGCAAAAAAGTAGCTGACGCGTAAAACTCGTGGTGCATTGAGATTAATCCCTGAGGTGAACATTTTAAATTGGCATATATTACATAAATATATTACACGTGTACAAGCTGAAATGAAACGTTTTGTCATTTGTCGTTTTTACCAAATTGCAGTTTTTTGTAAACAAGTGCATGGAGTTGCGCCGATATGACCAAGACGCAGGAAAAAAGAAGTTTAATGTCGGAAATTCGGGTAAGCATGATTTTAATCATAATGCATACTTAGAACATTGGCAAATACTTGAAAAACTATAGCAGGATTTTAAAAATCTTAAATAGATGCGCACAGTTTTTTTTTCATCTTTTAAAAATATTACAGTAAAAGGATTATTAATGTTATTATGTTGTGAGCTCTGTGCGCACTGCGGGCCTATAGATAAAGAATGTTTCTTGAGGTCAGACGTGCTCTAATCGAACACGCCGTTTTTTTCCTTCGTCTATCAGCGGCTCAGTTTGGTATCAGAGTTTCGCTGACTGTTCCAGGCCCCTATCTTAATCTGGTTCAGAACGAACACATTGTAAAGACGCTCCTGATTCTAATATTGTGTTTTTCATTACTTCCTGTTTAGAAACATCGACATCAGATCTGAAGTAGTGCAGAGTATTTACTGTGTTGTAAACAGACTGCGTAAACAGCACCAAAAATCCAGAAATATGCCGTGACAGACTTACCTTGTGGTTCTGGTAGGACGTAACCGCAATGAAAGCAGTCTCAGGGAAGACATGGGTGCAGAAGGCTGTGTTTTTGGAGCCGAAGCCGTTGTTTTCATCCGCTTTCACAATGTGGATTCTCGGCTGATACTTATGCATTGAATTTAAGATGATCTGCGATAAACAGACACGTGCATACACACCTTTAGATACTCGATTTCTTAATAATTTCCATAAAAACAGATAAACACAACAAAACAAAAACGAGATAAACTCCAACAGCGGGGATTCTTGACGTGATAGCAGAATAAACATAGTTATTTTGGAACATATCCCAAAATAACTATCTTAATTATCTAATGTATATATATGAATTTTATGCTTTTCTCTTACAAAGAAAGATATTTCCAGTATATGCTGATGCACACATTGAAAGGTCCACATATTATATTATTATATTATTTATAGGATGTCCATTTGACTGATTGCTCTTATGCTCCTGTGACATTCATCCCAAGGACATACATGTATATAAATAAATATTATAATATTTCCATGCTGATGAAATTAAGAGAGCAAATTCAATGACGGAACTAAAATCCATTTCTTAGATTTAAGATGGTAAAATTATTTCATTAAAAGGAAATACCACAATTACATTCATCATTATATGAATTTGTTTCTATTATTTATGTTCTCAGCACTTTCATTTAAAACATTTACATAATTTGTTGTTTGTTTGTTTTTTTTTACTTTATTGTATTTAGATGTGAATCCAACATTACATTGTTATAGTTCTTTTGAATATTCTACATCCATTTTTGAAATATTCTCCTTTTGAATATTTGTCACATTTGGAGTATAAAAAAGAGCTTAAATCACAAATAACTATCTGGTTCCTCATTAACCAAAAATAAGCTTTTGATGGAAGGAAATTCTGCTTAGACACTTATTCTGCTAATTATCAATACTGACTTCTGAAAATGTTTATTTTAGTGACTTTTTCAGCCCTTTTGCACAGCTCTAAGTTGCCACACAAAAAGGCTTGGAGCAATTCCTATCGCACAATGTATTTTATCTTATGAACCTCTGATTCTACCACAGGAAAAAAAATGGAGATTGTTAGCATTTCAGTGTTATCACACATGTCTTCTTCAGACATTGAGGTCATCACTTTAAAAATAATATAAAACAGGTGTGTAAAACATCTAAGTAAATCTTACTAAATAATAATAATAATAATAAAAAAAAACAGACAAAAACATCTCATAAAGATCTGAGTTCACAGTAAAAGGAATCCAAGTTTTACTGTTTTTGAGTAATTGACAAAATTATCCTTTCTCAGAGAAAGCAAATAAAAAACTTTAACTTATTTGTCTTTTGCTTAATGTGTTGACTACTACAGTATCCTCAGCTAAACATATACATATGAGAGTCAGAGAATTGTTGTAAGTCTTTGAGAGTAAAGTAATCTTACTCACAGAACCCTATGTGCTTTTGTCTTAAAAAAAAAAAAAAAAGTATAAAATACAAAAAAGAAAAAAAAGTCTAAACAAAGTAGATGGTTAACATTTATATTTCCAATGAAATCAGACTACACATATTTTCTGCATAATGGATAACCCACCAGTCTGGTATATTTCTGATAAATGAGCGATAACCCTTGTTATGTAATGTTGTGCAGTCTCAGTTCATTGCTATATAACAATAGTGTTTTTCCCAACCAGATGAGTAATAGACTGACATAAGGACCGGCCCCTCTAACCTGACTAACCTACTTTATGTTAAGTGAGTACTACTCCCAGTGGCTAGCTTGGCGACATTAAGACGCTGTCCACACAGCTGAACTTGAGCCTTGAACCTTTCTTTTGAGGCCCTCTCATCCGTGGGGTTTAAGTCTAATTGTTTTGACGGAGCAGGGAGACACGGTCATCAGCCTTGAGGAAATCTAATGGTTTTTATTTTCATTAAACCCACTTTACATTAAGACTTTTAAAAAACAGCCCCCGTCCCCCCCTTCCTTTTTTATATCCCTGGCCCCCTCTTCCACCTCCTCCTGTCCTGTCCCATAGGCATTCCTCCTATCTTTTATCTGTTGGCTTGTTTTTGTACCTGCCTTTCACTGCCAGCATAAGAACAGACAAAGGTCAGCCCTGACCCCTGGTACCTGTGGGGACATCCTATCACTGAACCTCTTCTGAAAGCTGAGTCAACCATAGTGATTGACACAGACAATACAAAAGCAATCCATTAATAATTTCCAGTTGAACTTGATTTGATTTCATGGTACAATAGTTTTTTGTAATGGGCAGGAACAGGGTAGTTCAACACTCTACCATGTCTCTGGTACAATGTCAGATGATTTCATGGAAGGATTTGTGAAACATGTCGCTTTGGTTAGATAAGCAGAGCTGAGTTCAAGTGCAGATGATTTGCAGATGGAGAAATCAGCATTTACAAATGTTGCAGTCAATCATAAATGAAACTCTTTCCAGGGTTTAGCTGCAGCTTTAGACATAGAAAACAACACCTGGAGTTGTTTTTCCTCTTACACTGCAGTGACATTGTATTATATGCATCATATTTAGAAATTACATCCCATATCTGAAAGTGACTTTATTTATATAAATTCAGACACCAGAGAATACAACAAAAATATAATACACCTATATAATATAGTATTAATATAATACACACACACACACACACACACACACAGGCCAACATGTTTTGGCCAACTGATTAATATATTACTAAACTTTTTCCCAAAAGAGAACATTTGTGTTACTTGATATGCCTTGAATTGCAATAAATCTGCCTTTTTTTTTTATTCCTCTACTGTCACTGTGTATGAAAATATCCCTGTAGAATTCATTTGTCTATACATTTGAGTCTTGTTGCAACTTCTACATCATTTTTATTGTTTTACATCTTTTATTTTTTGTCTTTTACATTAATTTTAGCCATGTTACATATTTTAAATCATGTGTATTTCTTTACATATTTGTGCGTTGTATTGTTTTGCATCTTTTTTTTTTCTTTTTTTTTTTTTTTTTTTTTTACAACTAAGGCCTCTCCTCTACTCTTCACTTAATGATTCAACATCCATAAACTCTTCCAGAGGACACTCTTCTGTTTTAATTTAGAAAATGAATTCACCTATCATACTATTGTTACAGATTTACATCTGACAATTGGTGACCTAATAAAAACATCTCACTCACCCACTCTGGGTCGTGACCCTAAGCTTGGAAAACAAGAGTAGAGAATGAGACCTTGTGAAGGAAAACAGAAATTCCACTGCTCATGCTGTTTCTTTTTAATCAGAATGGAAAAATACACACAAATACCCTGCTTCCTATCCTGTAATCTATACCTTTGCATCTGCCTGTAAAGTTGTTCAAATGTAAAGATGAATATAACTTTATAGTTTGTGCTTATAGTCATAAATGAGGCCTCAACTTTCTTTCTGACAGAGCTGACAGACTGTGCAGATATAAAGTAGGTTAAACAAAGCATTTCCCATGCATTCATTACTGGATTATTTGCTGTCAGCAAAGATACATGCAAGCTCAGGATTGACCACAACAACAGTACATACAAACACGACATTCATCCACAGAAGTTTTGGAAGCTAAAATTATCTGCCGCTGAGTTGCATAGAAATATATTGACATATTTTATTCTGTGGGTTCCCAAGGTCCAGTATGTGTGTTAGCAATGGGAGGGGGTTGTGTATGTAGGGGGTGTTGCTGGAGACCACCCACCAGGGGCCCCAACACACATCTCGTCTTCCCCCAGCCCAGCCGCTGCCCAGCCTCTGTGCCTGTATCTCCCAGCCTCTGGATGATAGTATTTAATGATAGTGAGGGATCACTCTGGGTTTTGAGCCGCTGCCCTTTACTTTCAAGTTCCGCCACATCAGAGAGTTTCCCCAAGCCTTGGGATTAGCAGGCTTTGTACACCATCATCTATTGCTCATTGCACACTGCCATCTGAATATAAACAGTGAGATCCTAACACTCCACCTTCATGGCTAAAAACATGTGTGGGAAGACAGAGGGAGAGGGAGACGAGTGCAGCAGGAAAACTGAGGGGGGAGATGAAGAACGCTGAGAAAAATCCCAGGATTGGAATGGGAGATCAAAACAAAGAAAAAATGGTACACTGGTATAAAAGCAGGGACACAAGCAAATTAGGTAATAAGATAATAATAAGTCACACAGTGTTAGAGAAGACCCACTGCTGTCAGACTTTAATGCTCAACAATGACTCATCGACTGATGATTACTTATTTCATTTTTATTTTTTTTGAGCTGATAGTGACGGTGGGTATAAGTTCAGTTTATCTGAATCTGTAAGACATCACAGGAAAAAGCATTTTGACTAATACTATCTATACTAATGAAAACAAATAATGAGCCTAGAAGTGCCCAAAATCCATGCATTCTTAGTACAAAGCAATTTTACATTGCTACTTATTTTTCATATGCATAGCTACTGAAACTCACATAATTCATTCATTCATTCATAATTTTCTCCACAATAAAGTTTCCCTCTTGGTTACTTTGGTATCATGATATGGACTATTTTTATGTGTTATGGCCCCATCATTTCACGATCTTGATGTTGTGAAGGTAAACTATGGGGGAAAATAAAACAATAATCTTTTTGGAGTTTATTATAAAACATAGTCAAGAGCCTATTTGGAAAATGTAAGGAGAAATCATTTGAATTAAAATGGAGGGTAAAAGTAAAAAAATTGTCAGTAAACTATATGCTCAAGTTAAGTGTGGTCATGATATGTAGAAAGTATTGTGACATTTGTAAATGTATTTAGTAGCAGAAGCCCAAAATTAAAATATGTGCTGATGATAAAAATTGTTACATACCAAAAAAGTTGGAAAATCACACAAATAGTACATTTTGATCCTCATATGTATTTGATTTTTCAATAATATGCCAGTATATATAATTTGCCAGTGTTTGCAAAGAAAATTGTGCAACACATATTCAAAGTTATAATTATCCTACTGAAATCCATGCTGGATTTTAAGATCCAGGGATGTACCTCAGCTTAAGCATAGGAGTTAAAAAAAAATTCTCTTTATCTCTCTTTATACTTAACGCTTCTACTGAGGCCACACATGACTCAACAACCCCCCCCCCCAAAAAAAAAAAGAAACCCAAGAAAACCAGCAGCTTCTGTCCCTGTCCTGAAGTGGTCCAGCAATAAGTTATGGTCTCATGTCTTAGCTGCTAGTAATTATAAGTCATCTCCAAGACATTTCAACCAGCTGGACCAACAAAACCGATGGGGAGTGTATTTCTAGACAGCCACCAGCAGTTAATTTAGGAATATCATTGTGCTGTCTCCTAAAACAAGAAAAGGGTGAGCCAGGAAACACTACAACCAATCAAAAAAAAAAAAAAAAAAAAAATGCATTAACATAACCACTGCTCATGTTCCAGCTCATCTCCAGTTCCATTTTGCCAGCTGGGTTTGGGCAAAGCGATTGCAAAAACAATCGGCTCTAGGTGCCATATGAACACAGAGTGGCTTCTGTATGTGTTTAGTGACTGAATGACTGAAAGCAGTTTGTCATGGTTTGGACAGATTCATAGAAGTATCTGTGTAAAAGTGCATGTTGCGTTCACTTTCATATGATCAACACATGACTATGAGTCTTCACTGTGTAACAATATCAGTAACTGAAGTGCTTTTTCAGTCATAATTGTTTTCTCTTTGAAGATTAGGCCCATTACAAGCAATCTATTTGCAGTACATCATTTCAACAGTAACATATTTAATTTGGCCTCAGCTTGGCCATCGAGTCAAACTTAATGAAAAACAGACCCATAAGTAGGAAATATGGTAATGAAGCAAGTGATGTTTGTGTTTTCTCTCCGTTTTGAGTCTACAAAAGCTATGAAAAAAACAAACAATAGAAAAAGTCTGGAGCCAGGTAGTATCCTCATTCAGAATAATGAGGAATTAAAAGTTTGGAAATGGGTACCATACTGAGTCTTGCTGGGTGTAGAAGGTGGGGTGCAATTGCTTCTTTCCTATTTGCTAAAAAATGTCCAACTGCTTCCCTCGACTTATACAAGCTGACTTCCAGGAGGTCTGAGACTTTAATGCATCCAGAGAGTGCTATAATAAACCTGGGCCAAAGTAAAACAGTTTCCAGGACACGTAGTTATTCTACTTTTACTGGGAGTGATGTTAGAATAAATAGAAACTAGAAATAGAAGCTTTGAATGATTTTTTGTTAAAAAAAAAAATGAAAATTTTTTGTCCTTCCAAATTGCATGTTCAGTAACAGATAATCAGAACATTATTCCATTATGTTTCACATTTTTCCTGGATGAAACTTACAGACTAGCCTTAAAATAGAGCAAAAATATACGAGTGCTACTGTGTATATGTTTATTTCTGTGTCACTGCATCAAGTCAAGACTTCATAGTGATGTCCTGGACCTAAAAAGTTTATCTGAGGAATAGAAACAACATGATTAATTTCAGTTTTTTTTTCCTCAGTTAAAAAAAGCTCAGTTGGTTTAGAGTTAGTAGAAAGCAAGAGAGATTTAAGTTAAATGAAATGTAT
>JAPSES010000081.1:13102509-13114090 GCA_029822895.1 Maxillicosta whitleyi | reverse complement strand
AACAGCCATACCCAGTGAAAACAAACAGCCAAAGCAGATCAGTTATTGTGCCAGGCTGTCCATGTAAATATCTGTGTCATAGAGGAATGTTTGGAACGCCTGCTGTGAGATTTTGAGTTACACAAATTTTATGACGGAAATTTACCTTAAAGCTGAATGCCACCCACTATCAAATAAAAAAAGGAAGTATCTGTCCACCAGCTGCTGCATGGTAGACTCTGTCCTTCTGTAGATATAAACATCTCATTCTAAAGTCGTGAAAACACAGTGATTTAAATATCAAGCCATTATTCTCAAATCTCACCTCTTCAGATCAACCAACCTGGCCACATGTGTTGTCTTTTCTGTATGTCTATGCCTTTTTGCTTGAGTATTTGTTCTTTGTTTGCCCTTCTGTATTAGCTCTGTATTTGTTCCATAATAGTCTTTACTTTTGTTAAGTGTTTGTCCTTTGGCTACTTATTGTAAAGTATCTATGAGTACCTAGAAAAACATGATATAAAATCGATGTATCATCATCATCATCATCATCATCATCATCATCATCATCATCATCATCATCATCGTTTATTAAGCATGTAATTATGGGATGGAAGGATATGCTGGCTTTTTGAAACTAGAAGTAACCATATTTGGAGAAAAGGCATAGAATTATGAGAACCCAAGGAGTCAACTAATCCTAAGCACAAAAATACTGAGTTACTATAACAAGAAGTGGAGCCGGGCCCAACAAACCCCACATACTTTGCCCATTATAAGTAAATGGGATTTTTTTTTTTTTTAATCATAAAAAATCTTAATTTGAACTTTGACCTACTGTTCCCAAAATGCAATGAGAATATATACAGTCAATTTGATATTTGATATTGCTGCTTCAGACATTTGACATTTTGCCCATTAGAAGTAAATGGGTAAAAAAAGAGAGAGATTTTAAAATGTCATAACAAATTGTAACTTTGACCTACTTTTCACTGGCGATCTATAAATCACATTTGGTATTAATTCAACCAATAGTTTTGCTGCTAGAGTGTTAACAATCAAACAAAGAAACGAAAAACCCCCCAAAAAAACCAAATAAAAAAACAAACGAAAAGCAATACACCTTGACATCCCCTTCAGTGGGTTGGGGAGTAAACTCCATCATTTATTGAAAATGAAAAGTATTTCACAGTTATGTTAGTGAAATCTTTATTATTGCAACAGCTGTCAGAAAAAGAAAAAACTAAATGCTTTGTTATATAAACAGAAACTCCAAAAGTCAAACTTGGCAGGTGAGTGAGCTGTCATACAAATCTGTCAATTAAAGTCCAATATCAGCAGCCTTGGTAACTTCTGTTTGTCCTGAGAGCTGACTAATAATAATAAAAAAAAAAAAAACTATGAAGATAGACCAGATCACTTTTTAGATGGTCCAATAAAACTCATGAGATTAGAGTAATTTCTGTGAAAAATATAGTGATATGGAATTTTAAGAGAACTTCAAACAGGAGCTCTGGCTTATTGGACAGCTAGTGGCAGTCAGTGGTATTACAATTCAAAGATACTTGAATATTTTGGAACCCTTGGCCCTTGGATTTTACACCAACTACATAGTAAGTGATTTTTATATTCTTTTTCTGCCACACACACACACACACACACACACACTACCCCTCATCACCAATTTATTCTCAGGGGGCAACAGATACTCAATGACAAGTTGAGGAGAATTCACGTTTAGCTTTTTTTACTTCAGAGTCGACACCACAGTCCATGTCACTGCATTCGCACACACAAAATCTGGTGGCAGAAAACACTGTATATCAATGGAGGTAAATTGACAGATCAGAGACAATAGAGGGAAAGGAGGAGGAAAAATGTCTTGTGCTGTAGGTTGGAAGAATAGAAGTGCTAAAAAAAAAAAAAAGCAACCTTCACTTTTACTGAATACTGTGATTAAAGACACCATTTGAATCGAACCATACGGTTGAACCCATTAAACGGACAGAATGGACTGATAAAACTGACTGAGCAGTGATTTATATTGTTTTAATGCACACTAAACAATACTTACCCAGCCATGCAAGTGCGGTTGGCTGTCAGTATACAGTGGGTCAACTTGCCCATGATCACACATGTCTTGTAAAACTGTGTTTTATGTCCTTGTAGTTGACTATACAGCACATCGGTCCTCAACACACAAAAACCATTAGACAAATCTCATTGTTATTTATTACAACCTGTTATGTGTTCTCTGTGCTCTTAAACTGAAGGGTTAATCAGGATGTTCACTAATAAAAAAGTGACACAGGCTCAGTATTACAGATGACTGCATATGTGATTTTCCTCCTGTGAATTGTGAGTTACAACGGTATTGCTACACTTAAAATGTGCAACACTTGGTATTCAATCGGAGGCCACGTGGATTAAAAGGTTGGGGACCACTGCTCTAGGATACCTGCTGAGGATGTGCTCCAGATTTCCTGTACGCTGAAGTTTCAACCTTGCCCCAACAGAAGAGGTTCGATGGGGTTGCAGGACATCATAGACCAACTGAATGAGGAATTTGATGCGGTAGGCTTCTGCCCTTCACAGTTCAGACCATGTCATTTCCCTGTCTATGGTTTCTTCCCATCTGGTTCATGTGCCCTGTTGTCTTAATCCCACTGTTTGGACTGTGCGCTGCTCCTCAGCCCTGCCCCTCACTTCATGGTCCAGGTCCCACCTTTACCTGCCTTCAAGTTTATTGTAGTGATTCATTTAATATAAAATAAAAAAAAAATAATTAAAAAAAAGTCCTTCATGCATATTTCTTCTCATTGGAAGATCTTTAAAAATAAAGAATGAATACTAAATACTATTAAACTAAATTATTCTCACGGTGGCCAGAATTTTTACAAAAAGAAGACTCAGATTAAAAAGTGTCATAATAGAACAACTGCACAAACAACTTAAATTTGGCCAAAAGTAAAAAAATAAAATAACTAAATTATATTTTTTTCATATTTTGTAAAAAAAAAAAAAAAAAGTCTTATTTATTTATTTGAAAACTGATAAATGACAAAGAAAACAATAAATCTATGTTATTCTTTCTAAAACCCTGAATTTTACCCATCATTTACATTTTCCCTACCTCCTGAAACTTTGCAAACTATAATTTGAGGGCGCAGGATATTTGTTTGGCTGTTTTTTAAGTGTTTGTTTTTGTCTGGTTCTAAGGGCTTTTACCCAGACGGAACTCTCAGGGAAGGTAAAAGAGGCACAACAACACTGACAAAAGTCAATGTTTGGTGTACAGATTTGTTCTCTGATTATAATAGAGCTGCAATGTTGTTCATTAATATGCAGACATCCTCCACCTCCCTGTGTTTTTACGCGTTACTTCAGTATTGTGGTTCAGTCAGAGGGGAGTCCCAAAGCTGTTAATGGCAAGATTGGAGTTGTGGTCCTGTTCGTTGAGTCATGTCTCTGTGAAAGCCATTTTCTTGGTGAAAGCCATGACACAACTGTCACTGAAGTCCTTTTGGAAGCAAACACTCCCCTGTCTCCTTTATTCCTTAAGCTCAAAAGCTCAAACGCCAGGATGCCAAACTCTTTACTGTGTATGGATATGGCCATCAAATATGTGAGGTATCAGAGACATATGCTGTAAAGCAGTAAAATTTAGTTTTTTTTTTTGTGTGTGTAGGGGTCCAGACCTGAACCCAGAAGTTGCATGGTACCAGTGCAGGCAAGACAGATAATCTGGAGTGATGACAAAAGTGTAATTGAACCTATTGTGAGTTGCACCACAAAAATGACCTGGAAAATATAGTTTGAAGGCTGAAAAAGTCCTTTGTGCTGCTTTAACTTAGTAATTTGTGTTTGACACCAGCAGGATAAGATATACATTGGCCTGATGTTTACATGGTGCTGCCTCAGGCTACATGAGCAAATTACCAAAAGGTTCACCAGAGCAGAAACATCACATTTATACTAGTTCTATGTTGCAACAGATGATCTACCTGTGGTAAGAGGGTTTTATCAATATGCTCATCTTTATAAATGATATGCTGAATAAACTAAAGCCATTTGTTTGTCATTGTTTAACCAGATGATTGTAACAGTGATTTTACTTTCCGTTTTTTAACTCCTGGCTAAACAATCCTTAGTACTTTATTGTAATGTTAATAAAGTTTGACTTCTTGTTAAGCTCTGTTATCATATTGCCCAGAGCTATGTCATTATAATACTCATACTACACAAGGAGATGTTGTGGTGTTTTGGTTTGTTCAGCTACTTAAACACTACAACAATCAGGTTGCTGTGGTTATCCTTTCAGTTGTTACACATAACTAATTGAAATCTCTTTATGATATTTGATAGATATATTGACCAGGGGTGGAGGAAGTACTGAAGTTTAGTACTTAAGTAAACGTACCAATACCCTGCAAAATATTTACTCAAATAAAAGTAGAAGTACTACATCAAGAATTTTACTTAAGTAAAAGTACTAAGTACTTACTTTAAAATGCACTTTAAAGCAATATCAGTCTTATTCTTTATTATAATGACTGTGTGATTGCACGTCTGAATTGGAATTCAATTCAGAAAAACGCCTAATTTGGATTATCCAAGTAGGATATTCTGTTTACATGCCACTTGTCAAAATTCAGAATACTCTCCATTTCAGAGTAATAGTGGTAGATTAGTGCACATGTAAAGAACTTGCTGACTCTCTTTTTGGTTGTGTATCATTTTTGAAAGTGTGTCTTAGTGACACTGTCATTAATCTTTTATGATGAAAAATTTCTGTCAAATGTGGCTCAATTCTCTATTCTTTGATGAAACATCTTGAAGAGGATGTGCATGTTTCCTTTGGGGTGCAGATGAATGGCATAAGTGCATAATTAGTAATCAAAAAGCATTTTTCAGAGAAATAAGATTTTGGTAATATATCAAATAAGAATAAAGTGACTGGGTAGCTTAGGGGTTTACATCACTGACTTTGTTGTGGAAGATGGCAGGTTTGAGACCCAGGTGGGCCCTTGGGAAAGGTCCTTTATGCTTTATATCCCAATGTAGCTACATGGGAATGCAAACTTCATTGTCTCAAGCCTGGATAAATACAGAGGGTTGTGTCAGGAAGGGTATTCAATGTAAAAACATGTGCCAACATGCGAATGTGTTTCGCTGTGGTGACCCCTGAAGGGAAAAGCAGAAAGAAACATAGTTACTTTTATATCAGATAATAAATTAAACTGACTGTCAGAGGCTAAATTTGGTCTTACATGGTCCACATCAAACAAAAGGCAAAACAAGGCAAATGCATGCATACACGAATTTGTGGAGCATTAAAGGAGAATATATGCATCTGGTAATTACAATTAAAACATAATCAATAAAAAATAAATAGTAATAAATTAAAATAAAGAGTCTGTATTTGCACGCACATATTATTTGTGCATACTGTGTATTCTTTGAACTGAGGCGAATGCTCAGGTCTGCTGGCTGGTGCGTGCGCCTGTCTGTGTTTGTGGTGAGTCTCCTTTCTAATCTGCCAGCCAGTGGTTGTGTATGAAGTGCTGCTGATGGTGGAGACTATTAGGCCTGTGAATAGAGAGTTGGCTGTCTTCTCCTATTCCACACAGCTCATTTAAAGTCGCAACTGATGGTAGAGATTAAACAACTTCTCTCAGAAGGAGGGATCTTGTGGCTAGACTTGGGCTGTTATTTAAAAAACTTGACTGAGTGAAAAGCATGTAAAGAACCCATTTAGTATAAGACAACAGACTAGCAGTGGTTTATATCTCCAAACAATGCATCATGCCTCACATGAACATGACATACCACACATGTGGCCTGGTTTTCTTTTACATCTGGCAATCTGCCTCTAGGATCTGTAAATGTCATATGTAGGCCTAATATTAGTGTGTCTTTGAAAATATTTTATTATTAATTACTGTCCTTAACAGCCCCCCTCCCTTTTTACATTTCAGACCATTTTTACTGCATTTGCTAAATAGGGTTTAGGTATGATTTCAGGTTTCAAGAGTGAAAGTAAAGTATTCTTAATAATGCCAAAGTGAAAACAGATGTAAAAAGTCTGGTTAAGAAAACAAAACAACAACAAACAATGTGCTGAACAATGTGAAAAAAGAGAAGATGCATGTACAGTTGTAGACACATGCATTCATTTCCAAATCATTTTGTTCTCTACAGGGTTTCCAAAGGGTGAGGGAAGGATTCACACCAGATGTAGGCAAAGTTGCACACACACTGCAGGCGAAAAAAGTCTCCACCAGGATTTAACTTGGCAAATAGTTCACATCCTTCCTTCCTTTTTTTTTTTAAACTCAGTAGAATGGTCGTCTGGCTGCTGTTTGAAGCCGAGCAAATTTGTTTTGCCAAGGGAAACTTCATGACGTGTATGAGGGTCCCCTTGATATTTTAATGACTTTATTATGAGCTTTATTGAACCACATTTTGACCTGACATGAAGAGACGGGGGGAGGAGAAGAGAGGAGCGAGTGAAGGGGAAATATTTTATTATTAATTACTGTCCTAAACAGCTTTTGTTTCTTTTTACATTTCAGACAATTTTTACTGTTTGTTAAAGAGGGTGTAGGTATGATATCAGGTTTCAAGTGTGAAAGTAAAGTATCCTTGATAATGCCAATGTGAAAACATGTAAAAGTTTTAAAAAAGTTTAAAATATTTTACTTGTAAAATCCATATTTAGTTGAACAATGTGACAAAAAAATAGAAAGTGCATGTACAGTTGTAGACACATGCATTCATTTCCAAACCATTTTGTTCTCGACAGGGTTGCCAAAGGGTGAGGGAAGGATTCACACCAGATGTAGGCACCCACTAGTTTGATAGAGAGCATAAAGACAGGACTCTGTTTCAATGGAAAAAGGTCATGTGGTTTGATGAGTCCAGACTGATCCTGTTACAGAGTGATGGAAGCATCAGGGTGATAAGAGAGGTGGATGAAGTGATTACCCATCATGCCTAGTGCCTACAGTACAAGTAGTGTATTGTGTGGGGGCACCGTTTGGGGCTGGTTCAGTTGGTTTGAGTAATTAAGTAATTTAATTTTTTGTTGATGAAAGGCTAATTTATTATTATAATATATTATTATTTAATGACCATCTAATTAATATTTCTTATTAATGAAAGAAGGCACTTTTATATTGTGCACACAAAATTTCCTTATAAAGTTTTGTACTTACTGAATTACTCAAATACATGTATCTTGAATAATATAAAATATTATGTTAAATATATAAATGTATAAATATATGTTCTTAAAATGTTGCCAAAACTTAAACAAGATGACAAATAATACAATGCAAATACAAATATAAAATAATAATACAAAAAATAAAAATGTTGAAATGAAATAAGGTCAGGAGCGTCAATTTTATTACATGAATGCATTTATTGTGTTTTATATTTCAGCATTAATTCTCATTTATTTTGTATTCAGACAATGATGACTTATTTAATAAATTTTCCCCCAAAAATTTCAGGACCCCCCGGGGGTACATATACCCCATTTGAGGAAAACTGGTTTAGAACGTAGGATGATTTGGGCAGGCTGTGTACATGGACCTGGAAAAAAAAAAAACCATATTGCTGTAAAATATGTAGCAAAGATTGATGACAATAATTAATTGTATTACTTGTAGGATAACATAAATGTAAAAAAAAAAATACTGGTGTGACCCCTTTTGTCAAGGAGGTAGCTCCACTTGGGCTATGACAAGCAATCACAGTCATCGGTGACACCTGGGCCTTGTGCCAGCCTACAAAGCTGCAGCTATTTTAACATTCTCTCTCTCTCTCTCCTTCCCTGCTGACGTGCCAGTGTGGTGATGTGCCTTGTTTGAGTTTTTCTTTTGTTAATGTATTCCACCACTTTTACACACATACACCCTGCTTCCAGACTTCCAACATGCACCACACCCCATACTTTCATCTTTGTTACTGGATTATGTAAATAATTTGTTTTGTATCGTTTAAATAATTTGTTTATAATTACTACTATTATACTTTAGTCAACTTTACACAGTGTATCTCCATCTTTGTCATGGCTGTGAGAGCAATGTTGTGATACTGGTAACATTTTATATTAAGACACACACATATTGGCCATTAATTAGCTGCTTACTAAAATGTATATTTAGTGGTGTATGTGCTTAAGTGCCATCTTGGGCGGCCAAAATGCAATGGGCTAATAAAGGTTCTAAATTTTATTCATTATCAATTTACCCTTTAAAAAAAAAGTTCAGTTAGATTCATTGTATTTAGTAAATTTTGGGAGTACCAAGAAATACATAGGAAATGTAAAAAAGGTGAAAACAGGCCACCCCTAAATTTGTTATTTCATTATTTGTTATTTCAGTTTATGTGTTTTTATTTCAGATTTTCAGAATATTATTTTACTCGTAAATTCTGGATGCCTGAGAGATTTGCAGTGCTGGTGTAGTTCCTAGTTTCGCCACAAGAGGAAGATACCTATATGTGAGTGTAGCTGTAAGGTGAAGCTCCAGTCAAGAGAGTTACACACACAGTACTGGCTGACTCATGTTAATGTGCCGCATATTTATATGAATATTGTCCAGGTAAAATACTACTTATAATTGCATAGGAACATCAAACACTAATGTTAAGGCATAAGTGGTCAATATTGGCTAGTGTAATAAAATGGTATGCCTGGTTTAAAATATATTAACTGACATTGTTTTTATATCATTGATTGCAAAGCTAATTACTTTTGGGGCATGGGGATATTACCAAGACAATGCTGCTGGTTGTAAAAAAGAGTACAATAAGCTGCAGATTTCTGTTTTGTCTTTGGTCTGGTCAAAGGTTAAAAAGGTGCTGCTCCAGTCAAGATGGCTGACTCATGTTATTGCACCACATTTATCTGTATTGTGCAGATTAAATGCAAAAACCATCACTTCATGTCTGGTCCATTATTAAGTGTGCAACAAAATCTAGTGTCAGGGGTGGGATCAGTGGTGCTGCCTTGGACAGTTTGAAAGACACAAGCAATGGAGTTTGAACAGCTGAAAGACCCACCCAACGAAGTACTGGTGCAACTGAACTATGAACAACTCCAAGAGTTGTGCAAACAATGTAAAATTTCAATTAAAAACCTGAAAAAGAAGCACATGCTGATCAGAACACTAAGCGAAATAATTGATAAGACAATAGATGATGAAGAAGAGGAAGTGGCACAAGAGTTTCTTACCAGCTTAATAAAGTTTGCTCAAGACTCAAAGGGGGGAACTGCCACAGCACGTCACAGTGAATATACAGCAGCTTTGCTTAGTTTAAAAGAACAGTATGCAGGGCTCCAGTTAAACTTCCAAACTGCTACAAATAAATTAGTAGAAGAAATTGCAAAGCTTTCACCCAATGTTTCCAAGCACCAGTCAATCCCAGTTATTACCCACATACTCAGCCACCTTAGTTTATCATGCACAGGAAATTCAATGTTAATGCCCAAATTGGAGAAAGAGGTCAAAAGGACAAACTGTCATCTTCCAATCTGATAGATCACATTGAGATAGGCTAAAAAAAAAAAAAAAAAAAAAGACAGACATAGCAGAATAGAATAGAATGCCTTTATTATCATTATACATATGTACAATGCAATTAAGAGACAGCTCTCTTGTGGTGGGTAGTGCAAACAATTTAAAAGAAAAAGTGTGAATATATATACAGCATAGAAGAATGTATGAGTTTTGTATATGTCCTTCTTTCGGCTTTTCCCCTTTTGGGGTCGCTACAGCGAATCACCTTCGCATGTTGATTTGGCAGAGGTTTTTATGCCCTTCCTGACACAACCGGGCTTGAAACCCGAACAATGGGGCTTGTGCCCCCTTGTGGCCACATTGGGATGTACACCACAAAGAACCTTTCCCAGGGGATCACCTGGGTCTCAAACCGGCCATCTTCTGCACCAAAGTCAGTGGCGTTAACCACTCCTTACATGAGGTATAGTACTTATTTGAGGTATTATCACTGTAAAGTGTTTAGTGCCCGTATTGCAACAGGGCAAGAGTGAGAACAGGCTGTGTGAATCATTGGAGGTGATGCTTTTGGCCTTGCGCAGACACCTGGTGTTATATATATCTGACAGAGAGGACACCTGGAGTCCTATGATGTTCGGGGCTGACTTTCTGACTCTTTCCAGAACCTTCTTGTTAGCCTGAGACCTACTCCTGTACCACATTAAGATGTTGTAGAAGCTGTCATAAGAGCTGTAAGGCCAGGATTGAGACTAAGAGACATGTTAGAGATCAAAACAGACCTGACTCTCACAACTCTGAGGTATTTTAAAGAGGAATTACTAAGAGAATAGTTATACTGACCTGTACCATAGATTGATTAACATGACCCAAGAACACAAGGAATCCCCAGAGATTATTCAGGGCCATAAAGCTGAAAGAGAGACTCCTTGCATCATCATAAGAACCAGGTGCAGGTGAACACTACAGCAAAGAACTAACACAAAGAAGTTTCTATGAGGTGTTGGTACTGCATTAATAAATAACAATACAAAGTACCAAATCAAAAGTTACCATGATGATATAGAAGTTACTGATGAAGTCCCAATAGCCAAGATGAATGAAGCTGCAAACTTAGAGTGTGAGAGGCAGAAACCCAGCCTATATAAACTAGCAGACAGTGGTACAGTTGGTGGCTCTGAATTATCATCTTCTGTAACTTCAAAGAATAAATCTCAACCCTCAGTGACTCGTAGAGAAACTGAACTTCTCAACATCATTAGTCAACTAAAAGGAGAGATTTCCCTCTGCAAATAAAAAATGTGCCTGTAGAGCCTGTCAGGACCACAACCAGGAGGGGCAGTGTGACCATTGCTTTAAGTGTGGACAAAGGTGGTCATCTGTCAAGAGGGTGTAGGGCCAGGAGAAAGCCCAGACAGAAATAAGCCAATAGATAGACGAGCCAACATGGTAACTACCCTTCCACCATCACTGAGGGTGGCTGTGGCTCAGTTGGTAGAGCGGGTTGTCCAATGACCAGAGAGTTGGCAGTTCAAGTTCTGGCTCCTACTGTCATACTGTCCTCAAAGTGTCCTTGAGCACTGAACCTTGCTCCCAGTGGCATGGCAGTGCCTTACATAGTAGCCTACAAGAGTTCTTATGAGTGGGTGAATATCAGGCTATGTAAAACACTTTGAGGGCCAAGGTGTAGGAACACAGACTCCTTTTCATGGGTGGGTTGAAGTCAAGTTTGAGTTGTCTACCTCACAGGCCACACCTTTAGAACTGCTTCTTCCAGTGTTGGTAACTGCTGATGGGGGAATAGCAGAGGAGCCAATTGGGTTTAATTTAATTGAGTACCTGCTAGACTGGGGCATATATCCAGAATGTCCCATAACCAGAGTTGGGAAGGTTACTTTTAAAATGTAATCCCCTACAGATTACATCACCCAAAATGTAGTTTGTAACGTAATCAGTTACATTACTTCGCATTAGCATTTAAAAGAGTGCTGTTTTTCACGGTTGGTCTCAAATGAAAGCTGACGGTCTCCGCTTTC
Source organism: Maxillicosta whitleyi (assembly GCA_029822895.1). Classification (NCBI taxonomy): domain Eukaryota; kingdom Metazoa; phylum Chordata; class Actinopteri; order Perciformes; family Neosebastidae; genus Maxillicosta; species Maxillicosta whitleyi. The sequence continues at coordinate 13,102,548 of JAPSES010000081.1, read as the reverse complement.
AAACAGTATGCGGTTTAAGCATCGTACGTGTTTGTACAT